>JASVER010000001.1:8861225-9098725 GCA_030449065.1 Oceanodroma leucorhoa
TTTCTAAGGCAGCACTTTTAGGTCTTTACCTCCAGACCCACTGTGCAGGATCCAGCTGCAGAGAAGAAGCAGTCCAGCTATGTCAAAAGCAACCTATTTCTGTGAATGTCAGGCTGGAGGAGGACTCGAACATTGATATTTCCAAAGCACTTCATCTGAGAAATGCTGGTCAGGCAAGTAGTTAATGCTCAGAGACCTCTGCAGTGACATACAAATGGAAACAACCCACTCCCTCTTCCATTACAGTAGGTCTGGGCCACGGTATCCTCTGCAATTAAAGACAGTTTAAGTGCTTAAGGATGCAGCTCATAGCTTGGAAAGTGTAAGCAGCTGAAGCATTTAGGCACATGAAATCACTGCAAGATTAAAATACTTACTCTGTTCATCCACTTTTAGCCAATCTCCAATTTGTAATCTGTCCAGAAAAAAATGAGATCATATATCTGCTACTCAAATTATTTTGCTATCTGCCAAAGAATGCTTCTGGGAAGGGTTATTCTTCCCAGCAGAAATGTAGGAAATAAGTTGGAAAACATTAATTCGTATTAATAAAAAAGGCCTGTGAAGACAACAGCTGTTTGATCCTTAGATAAACTGTAGACAGTTTTCACTATTTAAGTCGTCATGAGTGATGTACTGTAGGTTTAGAGGGAAAAAAGGAGCCAAGAAAAAGAGGAGAGAAAAGAAAAAAGCCTGGAGAAAATATTTACTTGCATACTTTTCCTAGGAAAATATAAATGTGGCTAATGAAACAGACTTGTTTAGGTACTCTGTAGCACTCCCCGAGGGATCTGGAGGAGATGATACTTTCCACCTACTCCTAAGCTCGCTTCAGCAGTCATGGCCGGGGTTTCCGCGGTGGGACCCTCGTGGGCATGGGCTTTGCAGGCGTTTGCAGAAAAACGGGTGTGGGGGATTGATGGTGCCTTTTGGGCCAGAGGATGGCAGCCATGCCGACATGGCAGCCGCGGGTGTTTGGCGGGGCAGCTGCCCAGCCGGGAGTCCGGCTGCAGGAGGGACTCTGCCTGGGGGAGCCGGGGAGCTGCAGGGAGCTGGTGGGGATGGGGCAGCCACATCCAAAAAGAGCTACAGCAAGCGAGGGGGAATCCAAAACAAGAATGAGTTTAAATTGTCCTGCCATTTGAGAGGGGCTGTGGGTGCCTCTCAGGGTGGGCAGCACTCTCAGACAGACCTTCACACTCCTTCCTCTGCTGCAGCAGCTTTCCCTGTTCCCCAAGGCTACTCCTCAGTAGCCACAATTCACGTCTAGGTGCCTTTAAAACAAGAACCGTACTGAAAGAGAAAACAGAAACCAGCACACACGGTTTCTGCTCCAGAGGCAAACGGACACGCGTGGGACTTGAGGATGGACACGGCCCCTCGGGTGCTCTCCACTGCGCCTCGTCCAGGGATGGGGTCTTCTTAGCTATGTCCGCCCTGGTGTGGAGTCTCCAGAGATGACAAGAAGGAGGCTTTCCTTGGGTCAGTGCCAGGAGAGACGGGAGCCCGAAGCTGTGGCTTTCTCCAGCCTGAGTCCTGGACAGAAAACCTGGGTAGCAGGAAAGTTTCTTCACTCCCAGTCCTGACCTCTGCTTCTGCTGGTGAAACCAGTCTGGGTGATCTCTTTGTGCTTTATTGACCTGATTGCTTTGGATACCAAATTGTCTGGATGTCTCATACCTCTTAAGTTTATATCAAACGTAAAACTTCCAGTTTGGGGCTTGTTTTTTCCCCAGAATTCCAGAATTAATATTTATTCCCTGATGTCCCCACCCAACTCCCTTTGGTGCGGGAAGATGCTGGGGCTCACCGCGGACGCTTACACAGGGGTGGACCAGGTGACTTGAGGAACCCTCTGGGAGGCCTGTTGATATGCATTTGTCAGTGGAACAGACAGCTCACTGTGGCTCCCATTTACAAGCTTCTTAAACTAGCTTCTAAACTAGCTTTTAACAAAGAAAATGTGTTAAAGTACCAATAAAACTGCTCTAATAAGCCCTCCATAGCAAACTCCTAATTGAAGCTCATAAAGAGAGCTCTAAACAGCATTTAAAGTGCAAAGAAAACATATTGGTCCTCAATGCAAACAAGTAGATGTGGTGCTGATGCTTTTTATTTGACCAACATGAAAGCTGCAGAACACAAAAATGTAGGTGTGGGATGTGTGTGGTTAGAAAGCTGGTTATTGGACTTACAGGCAGGTTTAAAATCTCTCCTTCAACAAGCAGGCAGTTCAACTCCAGCACATACAACCCTCCCAGAAACTTGTACAAATGCCTTTTTCACTTGTACCCTTTCCCACACATATGGATGTACCTGCAAATGCAGAACAGAGCATGCACGCATTTCACTTACTGATTTACTTTTGTATTTCAACTACTGCAAATTATGCTTCTCCTCTCGGTGCTCCTGTGCCACAGTTTAGGCCCTCAATGACAGCACAGAAACTGAAATTACTCTGCATCACATTGAGGTCATGCAGGGACTCTTCTTGAGTCCTGCCAAGCACCCACATGCTGAAAGCATCTGGAGGGCTTCCCAGAGTCTGCTTTGAGAGCTCCCCATGAGCGACAATGGTAAGTTTCCTCCAAATCTACAGGTTTCTCCATGGCCTAAGGGAAGAGAAGCACACACAGATGTTAAAGAGGAGGGAGAGGAAAGGGAAAATACATCTGAGAATGGTGCAGCTTGGGAGAGAACAGAGCAACTCCTGACAACCCATCTCACCGCACTGCAACTCTTGTCCCGTGAAGAAGCAAACTTAGAAATAAAATGTATCTTCCTCCCAGTTGTATCTCCAGCTATGAGCTCTACAGGATGGATTTCCCAGTAAAAAGTAATTGCCTTGTTCCTCCCTATATGCAGCGCTTGGTCCCACAGAAGGCAATAAAATTATGATGGCAGGGGTATCAAATGTCCTGCTGGCCAGGACACACACCGGGGTGTCTTTAATTCAGGACATGAAGGTACTGCTAAAGCACGTCAGAGAGCTCCAGTTGTATCTACAGTCTGCGTGGCCCTTGGCTTCCCTCGGTGGTAGGGAGAGGCAGCCGGAGAGGCTGGGCAGCCATATGTGGAGGGGAGCGAGGATGGGAGTCAGTCTGGTGGGGGCAGGGAGAGTTAAAAATACCATGGGATGAAATTTTGGGATCAAAGGAGAGGAAATAATAGACTTTGAAGATGGGGAAGGAGGGAAAAGGAAGACTAGAAGACACCATTAAATTAAAAATCTTTTGAAAAAGCACTCAAACCTTGTACAGCATATTTGGGCTGCAAGGCTGATACATCCAGCGGTGTCATCCCCTGATCTCCATCTTCCTCAAGCTCTTTTCAAGGCAGAGCTGCGTTAAAAACCATTGTGCTGCTGATGAAACACTTTGTGGTTTTGCCTCAAGTAATTCACTGGTTTCCACAAAAACTAAAGGCATTTTTTATAGGGAAAAGCTGTCATTTCACTGTGCTAAGCTGTTTCTGCCATAAAAAGGTGTGATTTCACTTCCTGCACATGTGTGAAAATTTAGGATGTGTTCCAGTATAAAAGAACATGTTGCCACATGAAAAGCTGCGTTTTTAACAGCATTTGCAAAATCTCACCCTTGACCAAATTTGTCAGTTCTCACAAAATCTTAAAGACCAAACCATGACTTGTTTTTCTGTGAGTGCACAGAAGTGTTAAAATACTGCAGTGATGAGAAAAAGGAAAAGAAAAAGAAAAAGGAAAAGAAAAAGAAAAAGAAAAAGAAAAAAAGAAAAAGAAAAAGAAAAAGAGGAAAAAAGGAGAAAGAAAAGGAGGAAAAAAGGAGAGAAGAGAAGAGAAGAGACGAGAAAAGAGAAGAGAAGAGAAGAGAAGAGAAGAGAAAAGAGAAGAGAAGAGAAGAGAAGAGAAGAGAAGAGAAGAGAAGAGAAGAGAAGAGAAGAGAAGAGAAGAGAAGAAGAGAAAAGGAAGAGAAAAGGAAGAGAAGAGAAGAGAAGAGAAGAGAAGAGAAGAGAAGAGAAGAGGCAAAAGAAAGGGAAGGGTCCCATATATGCAGGGACTTGAGACATTTGTAAGTGTGGAATTTCAAAGACTTTCAGTGGTATAAAGATCATCTGCCTCGGACAGAAACTGTTGTCCCTGTAAGACTAAGGCTTTCTGACCCTGGGATTCAGCTGGAAATGGGAGCCTTGAGACCTTGTGGGAATGTGGTATGTTAGAGGAGGAGGGGAGGACCCCTCCCTGTGAGGCACATCATTGCCCACCTGAGGCATGCTGCAGACCTCGTGTTGCACCCAGAACCTGGAGGAGAGAACAGCAAGTTCAAGTGGATGATGGCAAGACAAACAAATCTGAAAGTTTCCCTAAAATCAGTCAGGTACTTCTTGTGAGGCTGGACTCCAAAGCCTCTCCACGTACTGCAGAACCTACAGGTTAAATGAGGCTGGGATGCATCATGCAGAATGAGGTTAAGAGAAGAAATGGTTGATGAAAGCTCTCAGGCCATCAGTACATCCAATGAAATCATTGTAAGACCAAAAAAGTTTCTCATTTTCAGCTGCAAGGCTAGAAATATTAAAATAAAAAAGGTTGAAAAAATTATTTGACTACTGAAAACTGAACACTTCTAAAGCAGAGAATCTAATGCAGCTGTTTTCCCCACATTGAGTAAAAAAAAAAAAAAAAAGTAAAATTGGAATTTTAGATATTTGGATTTTTGTTTACTTCAAAGTAGCCTTGTACTGTGTGACACCCATGTTCTACATATGGCCTACAGTATATTCTTTAGTGTCTTGCTAGCACTCAGATGTATTCAATAATGCTTTATGTCAACTTCATTATGAAGTTTCAGAAATGACTTAAAACACTATCAAAGGGCCAAGGCACTGCAATGAAGTTCACCAAAATCAGCAAGAAATGCTCCATTTCAGTTGGAATTGTGAGTCCTGATGAAAACTAAAGTCAATAGAGAGCTTTGGATCAAGCCCTGAATCGGCTCTCCAAAACAGGTGCAGAACAGTGAATAACTCTAGGGCTGAAGTCAATTAGACCCACTCAAGTTTGGTCAATTAGTCATTCTTTTGATCTCTCAATCTAGCAGAAAAGTAAAAAATGCTCATTTTTACTCAGTTCTTCAGCTGCGGAGGCGGGGGGTCCTCTCTCAGTATTGAAACAGAAAAACTTCTCTGGACTTCGTTTTCTTCTCTGTCTCACACGTTATTAGGTTTTGTGCAAGAAGGCAGGTTTGCAGATGCAGATGTTCAGACGGAGTGCTGAGGAACGGATTCCTGAAGGGCACTGGGGGCAGAGCTTCAGGATATTAAAGGAGAGCAAGCTGATATTAAACCAGCATAAGCTGAATGTGAAATGGCACGGGCTAGGCTCAGTGCTGCGGCACCTAAACTTTCACACACCGCAGCCAGGGAGCCCACATCTTCAGCAAATGCACCTGGAGAACGAGCTGGGATGGGTCCCACAAAAAAACCCAAAATACGCTGCATAAACAGGCTGAGCTTCATAACTGGAAATGACACAGAGAAGAGCGTGAAGAAGTGTGCCCAAAGAAAAGGTATGGGATTGCTCTGATCTGCAGGTATAGGATTGCCCTGATGAGCCCTCAGCACTCATGTCAGGATTCAGTCAAGAACACCATTGGGCAGACAGCAGTGCCCATTGGTCTTCCATCCCTGAAGGCTTCAAACCTCTTAAACCTCTTCAATCTTGGCAGTTGCTTTACTCATTCCGGCCGTGGGAGATTCAGGTGTAACTGTGCCTTCCTGACCACCCAACTTACCTGGTGCCCTCACAGCGAGGTGTTTGGTGTGCCAGTTCCTCGGTGCTCAACCTCCTTCACCAAGAGCAGGACACTCAGGTGGTCCTGGGAGSGGCGGGAGGGAAACCTGCACTTAGTGCACTCACACAGGATGGGGTCAGAAAACCACCCCGGCTTCCCTCCCCATCTCTCCCTTCCAGAAGCTGCCTGGCATAGCAGTTTCCAACTCCTCAGGTGGACCCTCTCTTCCAAAATAAAAACGTCCCTGCCTCAGAATAATTAACTCCACCTTTGCAGGTGGAATATTCATTATTTTTTAACAAAGTTAGTCTTATCCTACAAGATAGGTAGGTTTATCCTATAAGTTAGTTTTATCCTATGAGAGAATAAGGAGTTATCGTGGTATTGTTAAATTATACTGGAAGAGCCCAAGCAGAACTGCTATTTTAGACTAGCCAATTCTGCATGCCCAGACAAGGCCTCAGACCTTTAATAGATAAAATCAACAAGAATCTGTTTCCCAAAGTAGAGCTAAAGCAGATCCAAGGACTATTTATAGTAACGGACATAGGATTTTGCATTCGGACACAAGGTAGAATCTGCTTCATAGCACTGAAACTGTTGTTGGTAGAACTATAGATGAATTTCCTGTACTTTAGCATAGCCATGTGTACTCAAAACCACACCAGCTTGTAACCTCAGACCACAGCTATCCCTGTGGAGCCAAAGCACTGGATGTCTTGAGGATGGCATCAATACAATATTGAAGGCTCAAGCTGATGGATACAAGCCAAAGAACATAAATTAAGAAACATTTTACAGTCTAAGCATATTGGAAACTGTATGCAGATCTGACCCTTTTCAGGGTGATTCGAAAAGCACATGGGTTTAGATTATTTTGATGGATTAAGTATTTTACTGAACTGTCTGCTTTAGCAGGTTCTAATCAAATTTCAAAGAATAAAATTCTAACATATTTTTAAATATTTGTGTATTGTGGGATAAATCAAACAGTTCACAGAGTGAAACCTTGGCCCTACTGAAATCAGTAGGAGTTTCCCTTTTGGAAACTCCTGGTGACTTCCAGAGTGGCAGGGTTTCATCCTTGAGAAAATACTCCAAAATTGGACAAACATAGCATGCTTTTCTTCTGACTAAAGGACTCTGGAACTAAAAAAAGTGAATACCTTTTTATCTATAAAGATACTTCGTACAGGGTCTTTTAGAACAGAAGAGACAGAAGCCACAAAAATAAGTTCCCTGGCATTAACACCATAATGTTTCCATATTCTTCCCCCGTACAATTGGTTGTAGGAAAACTCTTTCTCACACAGTATCTGTTGAAACCGGCAGGACTGYAGGAGTCCCTTCCGAACCTGCCGGTCTCTTCATTCAGTTGTTTATCTCTGTGTGCACCCAGCCCGGGCAGCTGACAGACTCGATGTCTAGTACAGCTGACCCTATTAATCTGCAGTTGATGGATCCATTTTTGGATAAGCAAGAGCTGGTAAAATTGCAGTGGGCTGGTTGCCAGTGCAGATGTGCATCCTTCAAACATTTGTTTATGTTTCTTTATTGACAATGAATACCCTGGCATAAGACAAATGGAAAGGAGAGGAAGGCACAGGCACAGAAAAGTCGTCAAACCACCGTAACAGCAAATTGGCCATGGCCCTGCTACCCATTCAGCTGTGCCCACCTCCTCTGTGGGATGTGGTGGGGTGGGTGAAGGGACGGCTGCCTGCCAGCCAAAGTGGCCCCCTCAGCCTTTCCCCCATTGCCCGACAGTCACAGGGCCCAGCCTTGMACCAGCAAATCTATGCTACCTACCCTGCGAGGAAACACCGAGCCAGCAATCATTTGTGCCCTCGTCACCTGCACTTTTCCACTCCAGAAACAATTTTTACCAGATTATTTGTGATTTACCAACAGGTGAGAGGCCAGCGAGATTGTCTAACAGCGCTCTGCCCAAATTCGTCCGCAGACATATTTCTTTACATTGAAGAAGTCCTGTACTTTCTGACTTGTGTGCCAAAAATGTGACTGATCAGTTCTCTCTCTGGGATAACTTTGGGATACTACTGGGAAAGGTACCGAGTCTCCTGCAATCTGACCCTGATGCCATAGGACTGAACTCCACAGTTCCCACTGGCTTTGAGAGCGCAGTCAAACCCCCATGACTGTGCTGGGGGCAGAGTGTTCACAGGACATGCCATATCGTTGACTCTGGCATGTTTTTATGTGCCAATGCATTGAAAGGCCAGAGCCACACAATAGCTTAGGTACACAACTCCCACCTCTGTGCCCCTGGAGGTCTGAGCCCAAAATTCATTTCCTCTGAACTGAACTTGGCTGCCGCTGGAGACCCTGAAGTCTCTCTATACCAATATTTCCTGCGGTTGAAACCACCGGGCATCCAAATGCCTGCTGCTAAGAGCGGCTGGAGCAGAACAGTCCCTGTTCTGCTACTAGTCAGCAAATCTCTCCCCATCCATAAGAGATTTCCCACCGTCTGTGTGTGGGGACACAGATGTCCTCATCTAAGCTGTTGTATGAGTAGAAGGCAGCAATGTTTCTCGCTAACGCGGCAGCCTGGCAGGCAGAGCGGGCAGAGCGGGCAGCCCCCACGTCAGGAGCCCACRTACACACTCTCACTGGTCTGAGCGGTTCAACCCGCGGCTCCCAGCTCCTTGGGTCTCTTCACCATAAGGGGCAGAGGTGGTCAGGCTTCTTATCTGCAAAGGGAAAGGCCACGTCCAGTGCTGGTCCAGGGAAAATGTAATGTTGCATATTTCAATATTCAGCTGGGGTTTTTCAGTGGCCCCGGAAAATTGTGCTGTGGGGGAAAAAATGACTTAAAAACAGCAAGAATTATTCAAAACTTGAGAGAAGGCAGCTCATTTTTTCCTCTGTTTGCAGAGGAAACTTCCCAGTTTGCAGAAGTTATTAATGCAGAAACATCTCCCTGCCCCTATATTTTATACTGGTCCTGAAAGGTGGAATAGAAATAAGAAAGCAGTCCATGCTGGCAAAGGCATTTATAAAATGAACGTCTGTCTTTGCTGTTGCAAGCTGTGCCTCCACTAAGGGTTTTATCAATATAGAAATTTCCTAAAAGCTACCATACTGCAGACTGACATTACTGCATCAGCAGAAGTCTCTGCACAGAGTCAGTCTCAGAAGCAGCAGAAGTGGGAACTTGCTTTTGCTGGCCCCTGGGGAGGGAGCCACTCCATGAATTTTGTACATATAGAAGTTGTTGATAAGCCCTCTTGCAACATCAATGCCTTTCCCATAGGCATTGGAGTAACCACTTCCTTTCTTCTAGTTTGCAGCTGCCTGTTTAGCTCAAGACAGAGAGCAGAGATTAAGACCAGCTTAATAGGAGAGAACACCTGGAGCAAAGTCTGCTTGCGGCTCCTGCATCCCCAGAACAGCTCTGTGAAATGAAAGAGCCATGGCAAGGTCCATTCCTTTGACAGGGAACAGCGACATGATCCTAATTGCAATGGGGAATGCAGCGACCCTCCTGCTCCGCTCCACAGAGAGCTCGACCGCTATAAAGTTTTATTCTTATGGCATTTCGCTTTCCTGTGCTTGGAAAGTTCTGCATTTGTTGACTTTGTGTCAGCTGATTAATTGGGTATTAGCGATGCTTTGGGTGAAATCCTGGTCCTGCCAAGCAGGAGGGGAATTACACCAATGATTAAACTCAGAGTTTATGATTGAATTTCCATACTTTTACTTTATGTATGACAGCCGGTGTGACTGGATCTCAGGGTAATTCACAAAGAGGAATACAATTCCTAATTGTCGCCCCCCATCTATGAATATGCTAGATATATTTCGCATATCAAAAAAAGAGGAATAACCTCCCTKGGATGTGAAGATTGTATGACATTGTGCAATGCAGTGTGGACAAGTCCTTGGCTACCTTCTGTAGGAAGTATGTGTTATGTTATTTATTTTTCAGGGGTATGAAAATAGAACCTAGAYCAGGGACAGCCAGGGCTGCCGCCTTTGTTTGGGCTTGCGTCAGACCTGGAGAGCACACTGGCTAGGACTTGCTCTGCCTAATTTCGGTAGCCAAGATGATGCATGATATGCTTCCTCTGGCAGTGAAGTCACATTTTTCCTGCTCCCCTCTGTGTGCAACTGTTCATTTCTGCATCCTGTTTACCAGCCCTTACCTGAAGAAGCAAGTATGCATGTGGGGGCCACGCATGTTCTAGGTTGAAAACAAAAATGACCTTCTCCTGGAAAAGATGTGTTGGGTTTTTATAACCTGGTTTGTTATTGCTATTTTGGTTATAGCGTGGCTCCCCAGGCAGCCAGGCCAGCCCCACTGCCAGGGCAGCAAGTTGCAACCAGGGAGCAGAAGAGAGAAGCCAGGAACTGCCTTTGTTGCCTCTTTCTGCCAGAGAAAATGTCTCCTGAACTGCCTGCAGGCAGGGAAGCACCTCATCACTGCCTGCTGCAGAGCAGGGACTGGGGATGAGAAGTTGCGTATGGCAAAGGCAGAGGTGACGTGGGATAAAACATCCCCAGCCTTTCCGAGCACAGATGATACAGAGTGAGCCTTAACGCTTCCTACCCCTTTCAGGTATCCTCGAACATCACAGCCTGGACTGGGAAAAAATTAAAGACATGAAGGGACAATCCCACACATCACACCTCAGCAGCAGAGACCCCGAGCTGCTGGCACCCTGGCCAGAATCAATACCTGGCCACCTTGCCCGTGGGATGTGAGGAGGGACCCAGGTTTTCCCCTCACTGTACCACGTCCTCGGGCAGCAGAGGCAACTGCGATGCAGAGGGCACAGGAGGCTATGAAGGAGAGGGGCAGCAAGGTGGTACCTGGGGTCTCACAGGAGCAGCCTGGGCAGTGCAGAAAGCCCTGGGGCACCAGTGCTTCAATGACAAGTTGCCTTTCCTATCTTACAGGATGTCATGGCAATATTGACCATCCACAATGCTGAAAGTCAAAGTCACCTGCTCCAAAAATACCAAACATAGGGGTAGTTTATATTCCTACATAGAATCATAGAATCATTAAGGTTAGAAAAGACCTCRAAGATCATCGAGTCCAACATCTTCCATGCTGGCACCAGAGGCAGGGAGTCCCTTATCTTGGCAACACCTGGAAAAGTGTTTGCAACTTTTTGTCTTTCAGGTGGCTCTGGCCGCACTCGGGGGTGCTGCCGGCAGTGCTCAGCGGCGATGCTCAGCAGCGGTGCTTGCACTGCACACCCGCAGCTGGCGGGGAGGAGGGGAGTCAGATCTGCCCCTGCTACAGAAGCAGCAGCGTGGGGCAACTCTACCACTTCCCTGAAGTCCACACCGGCTTGCTGTTGTTATTAGGCAGAATCCAAATAAATCCCGAATGTTTTTAGTCCTGCCTACCTCTCCCAGCCGGGTGTGAGTTCTCAAGATTTTTCATAGCGATTAAGGCACTAGCAGAGAATTTAGTGGAGGGTAAGAGAGCTTTTTACTGCAAACAGTTGAGTTTCTGTTCAACTAGTTATGCCCATTTTATCCTGASACCGGTAATCTGCAGCAGAAATGACTGAGAAGCCACTTTGAGCGCAGAGAAGAGCACTGATGTTAGCCTGACAGGTTATGCATAAATAATGTCAGTATTCACAGCAAGGCTCTGTAAGGGAAACACTGGACCACACTTGTTTTTTCAGCTTCTCTGGTCAGAGCAGTAAACCCACCACCTGCTGATAAGGTTGGTGAGGCTCTCTGTGAAAGCAACGCTCCCTCTCAGAAAGATGCAGTTCTCCAGGGCGGCGTGGAAGGAGTAAAAGCAGAGGCACAGGGGAGCCCTTCAGCTCTACTCACTAGTTAAACTCCAACAATGCAACGTTAAGCACATGCCTAAAGGAAAACTTCCAGAATAAGGACCCATAATATTTGCATTTATTTCTTTAAACCGGATCTTCTATACATCTTCATCACTCTAAAAATGACTACTCAGCTAGGCTCCAGAAATGTACACAGTTTCTTCTAATTGCCTTCCTTCATTGCTTATTAGAAATAATCGCATCTACATTTTCAATCAATGATCTGTGATTTTATTTTGACCAGGTTTCTTCTTTCATCCAAGGGTTTCTTTTTGCTGTTGTGTTCCAAGATAGCTTCCCCCTGGAGTTGGAAATTATGGAACTGTTCTTCCAATTACTGTGTGAACTTAGGTTTCTAAAATTCAAAAAAGTTTGAAGTCAATGAGTTTGACAGGCAAGCAAAACCTGGGGCAAAAATTAAAAAAAGGAAAAAGAAAAAAGAAAAAAAAGTGAAATAACAGCAAGACAACAGTTTCATAAATTTGGAAAGAGGGTTTCTTGCCAGTTTGTTTTTATTAACTGCTATATAGGAAATGAAGCTCAAAGTATTGAAAAGAAGGTGGGGGAGAAGGATCAGGTAAAGGGATTGCAAAACCACCACAGACAAGTTTAAATTGGTCCATTGAAGAACCAGGCTTCACGTGCCTGGGAATCAATAACCAAGAATCACCACGGGCTATAAAAGTACTTGTAACTAACCAGTAATAACCAGTAATGACCATTTGCCTCTTTTTTTTTCCACCATAAAACACCCAGAAAGAAACAAAGAAAAAAATACATTTGAGTTCATATTGTCAGAAGTCTGTAAGAGTTTCTGCATGCCAGACCAGTGCTTTGCTGGTTTTCCTTTGAAATGCTGGACCCATTGGCATAAACAGATTTGTAGATAGTCTCAGAGCAACAAGTACAGGAGATGCTGAAAGGTACTGCTACTGACAACTATATAAACAACACACTTGCAAGTAAAGATAGACCTGAGGTGTTTTGGGAGGGAGAAGCCGTTGATGAAGTCTTTCTGTTTGGGTTTTGTTACTATGGTTTTAGGACTAGTTATAGTAGTTGGTCATCTAATAACTTCCACAGAAAGTGCTTACTTTCCAGTGAAGTTCTCCCTTTGTTTTCCCCGTAAACCATCCTCGGCCCTCCTCATCACACCCCGGTAACCTTGCATCATGCACACATTAATCCTTCTCTCCCTACCAACTTCACAGACTTTACATTTGAAAATAGAAGTGATTATTTTGTTACTCTGATTTATCATTTTCCACCCGAAAAAGTCCATAGTAGTTTTCTATATGCTATAAATAACAAAACATGTTCTCAGATTGAATAAGAAAGCTATAATTCAATCCGGGAGCTTTCCTGCCATTCATAAACCCTCAAGTTGTACCCTGGTGGTTCCCGGTGTCAGTAGAAGCCCGAGATTGAATTCTACCCATGCAGTCAGTCAGGGACCACATATTACTCACTCGAGGGTATTTCTCTAAATGACAGGTTTTGAATGCTCTGAAATATAAGGCAAAGCTAGAGGAAGTAGGATGTTAGTCATAATGAGGACAGTTAATTTTTTATATATTTAAYGAGACTGTGGCATGGCTTGTGGTTTTTCTGTTTTCCTTTTCTTCTTCTTGGGGAAGTAAATCATGACCTGCACATATAGGAAATCATATATTGTAGATAAGCAAATGCTTTTCAGTTCACTGTCAAGAAAGACAATAGAGGGAAAAGGAAGGCAGAAAGGAATGAAGAAAGGATGGTGGGAGGAGGGGAGGGAGGGAGGGAGGAAAAGAGGGAGGGAGGGAGAAAGGAAGGAAAGGAAGGAAAGGAAGGAAGGAAGGAAGGAAGGAAGGAAGGAAGGAAGGAAGGAAGGAAGGAAGGAAGGAAGGAAGGAAGGAAGGAAGGAAGGAAGGAAGGAAGGAGGGAGGGAAGGAGGGAAGGAAGGAAAAATTAGCAATTTAACTGTGAATTAAGCTATAGTTTTCTGCTACAAAAAATTCTCAGTAGAATTACACACAGGAGAGCCGTGTTGCCTGTTTGTGCTGCAAGGTGACACACGCTTTTGCACATCTTTCTAGTTTTCACTGGCTACTCTGTGTTGAGTGCCCACCTCAGCAGGCAAGTTTCAGAGGGACAATATTCATAATGGGCCATTATATGGGGAACTGGTCAAGCACTGTCAGAAATTTATAGTCGTTGAAAGCATGAACATGCCCTGTGCTGCACAGCTGGGTCCATCACTGAAACATTAAACGTCAGGGCCTTTATAGAAGCACCTAAATGATTCACAAGCCACATGGGCTTTCATTTGAAAACCCTCCTTATATTTGTAGTGACAAAGAAGATTCACAGTTGTGTTGGGGCAGGGTTGGTTTTTAAGGGATTCACAGAAAGATCATCAGATAATTCTTTGAAATATATTCTGAGACGTGTTTCTGGGAAGAGAACTATTGCCCTCTCAGTACTTAGCAACCTAACTTCAATTTAGGATTGTGATATAAMGAAACATTCCTTTGGTTTTTGTTTGTTTGCCCAGGAAATAAAATATATTATGCTCTTTCTGTGGCCTTCAGAAGTGACCTGGTCCTTTTTCAGGATATAATAAAGGAAATAATTAAAGTCCTGGGAAAGGTTTGTTATGGAATCACTGTTTCTCTAGAGCCAGATCAAGTAATAAAGTATTTTACTAGGATACAAAAGGCCCTGGTAATTTAAGAGAGAAGCAAACTTTTTTCCAATATAGTTTCAGATTATATCATCTCTCAGGAATCCTTTGTGACTGGTCTTCTATTTAAAGAGAAATAGCCCCAAACTAATAGGATACTTGACCCCCAATTATAAATTGTCCTACTGTCATAGTCAGTACTATTTTTTATTACTGCTCATGTTTTTTTAATTTCTCTTTCAAATAAATCTAGTCTTTCCACTGTTTTCACCAAACATAGGCCAAAAGAATCAATTTTTGATTCCAAATTCCAAAAACCTGATGTCTCAGGAGCTGGTTCCACAAAGTCTTCCCCTGTGTTATTTTTAATCTTGGGAAAATGGATCTGTGGCAGCAGCCAAATCTTTTGTTTCCTGGGGTAAGTGTCCTCCCCCAGTAGATCCCTACTCCTGCAGGGAACTTTTGGTTACTTTCCTGTGTTTATGAAAAGGATCACCACTGATTTTGTTGCTTATYGCTGAGCATTTTGTCAAACCTTTAAGATACAGCCCAAGGCATAGCTCTATTATCACAAAAATAGATATATTTATTCGTCTGACAGTGCTGACCATACTTCTGAGAGTGGCAGAAAAAATGTTTCAAGAAGTTTGCGAGAGCTCTTTGCCTGAGGCCACCCATCCCCTTTAGCTCCCTCCCATTCTCCTTATGYTCAGCTTCCATATGGCAACACAGATCCATCAAAACCAAGACTGTGGATTGCCAGGCCTTTAAATAGCTATTTGGGGGTTTGTTGCCTTAAAATTAGTGAGCTTTCATAGCTCGTTGGCTGATTTCTTGCAGCACAAACAGTTCAAATCATCTGCTTGTTAGATTTCTGGGCCAACGATGGTACAAAAGTTGCAGTTACGATGTGCACTCAAACCTAACTTAGCAGCACAGTCTAAATGCCAGCTAGACCAGCTTCAGCTTCTAAATAGGATGAATTCAGTATTAGTATAAAAAATACTAATACTAGCACAGTATTAGTATAAAAAATATCGCTTGTGGCCAAGGTATTTTTCTGTGTAATTCCCTTATTCAACAGCATAATTGTGTGTCCTGCATCATGGACCAGCTACTCCTGTTCCCGTCTTTATTTTCTGTAATACCCATAAAATGTCAAGGGCTTTCCAAATGTAGAAGATAGACATGGACTTTTTTCCCAGAATCTTTCATGTTACAAAATAGTCACACTTACAGTCTAAAAACTGTTATTAAACTGATGGATTTTCACTCAGTTTTACCCATGGTTGCTTTCTTAGCCAGGGAAAGGAGGGACACGTGTTTCTGTGCTCAGGTCTAAACAAAGGGCTGAAACAATCCCCATTCCCAAGCAGCTGGGGAAATGTTCACATTAGGGGAAGCAGACATTGGGCCTCCTCGAGAAAGATCAAAAGGTAAATCCTATGTCCTGCAAACCCCTTCTGAACCTGGACATCAACAAGTAAAGCAATTCAGCCAAAGCACTCTGCCTTTCAAGGGGGAAAAATAGATGCTCATATTTAGCTGCCTTGCTATAGACATGCAGATTTGACTGTTTTAACGCCAACTTCCCACTTCAAACCATTTCAGCCACTTCAGAGGCTCTTTTACAAGGTTTGACTCRCTAGAGTCTCTGCTATATTATGAAAATACAAGGTAGCATCTCACAGTTTGTTCTTACGGTTGCTGCTGCTGCTGAATGTTATTGGACTTGCCAGAGATGTCACCAGTGCAGAGGGGAAAACAGTCACTCCCCAGTTCCCTGAGGCTCTCTGTATTCCTCCACAAAGCCCCTAAGATTACACTCCGGACAGCTCAGCTGAAAAAAGTTGCCATGGCTTGATGCAAGCAGATGAGGAAAGGCTACAAAGGGAATTGACAGACCTGCTTGAGTATTTTTTTTCTGCTTGGCTAAAAGATGGCAATCTGAGAACTAGTCAGCACAGAACTATTATATAGCAAGAGTCCAATATTGTATTTTTAAATTTAATTGGTTTCAGTGGTAGCTAAGGAGACTCACAGCTATGCAAGAATAGGCGCTAAATCTATTTTGCCTACAGAAATTGTGTTTTGCTTTGGAAAAGCCCCAGTTGAATTTTGAAGACTTTACAAGTTCACAGGCTGCACCTGTAGGTCTAATGTCTGCAGTGCTCTGCAGAGAAGTCTGTTTCTTGTGTGAATTCCCTGCAATTGTAATCTCATCTCGTGTAGGACCGCTTAAGCACTGGATATTAGCTATAACAAGCAAAGTAGTAGCTACAGCTGCACCTCATCCCCATTGTACTTCATATTGGCTCACTYTACCTCGGAGAACCCTCCAAAGCTTTCACATAAAACATTTGGGTAAACAAAATTTGGGCATTTATAAATAATCTCAAATTGGTGTGCCATGGGCAAAACTGAGAACAGCCATTAGCTGGCCTGTCAACCAGACCTTAGTTGGGCTGGTTCAGTTTAGATAGTCTGGAGTCCTATTGCTGATATGTTGCACCATGTCTGTATCTTTGATTACACCTCTGACTGTCTTGTCCATACAAGGTATTCAAGATGAGGTATTCAAAACCGCACTTAAGACTGTCATATTAAAAAAGCTGGGCAGATATTAATTAAACTTTTCAACATCCCTGCCAGCTGGGAGAAGATCCTAGTATTATCAACATTCCAGAGGTGGCAGAGGTGAAGCCAGAGATGCTAAGACCTCTATTTCTAACATGTCTGCCTGAAGTTGCAGAACAAAACACACAATCAGAATTTTAAACAACCTTATAGGGCAACGGCCAAATATTCAGACATGTTGACGTTCTGTATCTATCTCCCCCAGTTTCAGCAAGCAGTTGGATAATGTCTATGAGATGAAGGACTATCTCTGCACCCAGCATTTGCTATAAGTAATAAAAATATATATACAGGTGGTTATTAGAAATCATCAAGAAATGTCCCAACTCCCTTTCTAAATAAAAAAATAAACTTACAGTATTAAAACTTTTTAAAGAAACACAAATGTTTCAATTAAAAAGTTGTCAAGAAAATTTTTAATCTCTGGGATAGAATTACTGTGTGGGAAATCCAACTTTGGATAGCCAAGATCCCCCATCTCACCTTGGACAGGGAGATGTCAGGTCAAGTTCCTCATCTGAACCATTGCCCTAACCTACTAGACTATTAAGGCTTTTTTTAATCTGCCTATTTTTTATTTTCTCCCCTCTCCCTTGAAAAATTAAAARAGGAAGAAAGATCTCATATTCTTTCTGCACTGGAATGAAAACAAATTTTGAAACCGCAACACTTTTCACAAAACAGAATTCTTGTTTTCCGGCCAGCTCTATTACTTATTATTATCGACCTTTCAGAGACTCCAATTTGAAATTTTTTCAACGGGAATCACTGCCAGAGCTGCAGTCAGCACTCCAAAATCCCCGACTGCCCATTCTGCTAGCTCTCTCACACCAAAGATGCCTCCCCTCCCCAAAAACAGCCCAGGAAGAAAAACCTCTAATGATCTTCACCCTTGCAAAGAAAACCATCTGAGTTTTGCGTTTGTGCAGCAGGAACTTCTTCTGTCCTTTCCCATAATAACCTGCTCAGATATTTTTTAAACAGCTGTAACCGATGCCGTCCTCAATAAAGTAAACGAAAGAGAGGAAAAACACACGCCGCAGCGCATTTGACAGTCAGACACCTAGAAGAGAAGTGGTTCAGGCCCCGGGGGACATGGCGTCAGCGCTCCGCCGCTTGAAACTCCCCACTCCGGCTACGGTTGGAAAGTGTCATGCTTTTGACACCTTTCTCCCAGAAATGCCTCCCTGCGGCAGATGCTGCTGTGATTAACATTAGGGAAGCTCAGGACGAGCATGACATCATTGTGACGTCATTGCTCCTGTCCCTGGGGGACCTGGGAAGCAGAGCTTCCACATACACTGCAGCAACCACAACCGCCTTCTTCAGTGCATTTTAAGGCAGCAGAGCTTTTAAAGCCTGTCTCCTGTCCTCTCACATCCCTAAGCTTGGCACGAGCACCCTATCCAGATTTACACTCCCTGTTTTACTAGCGCATCAGGCCTGGGACATACCCTCTGGCAGAGATGTATGGAATGTAAGTGACTGTATTACTTGGCCAAAGACAATTTCTCTGAGAAGCTAAAGATCTGAGAATTTTTACATAAAGCTTTTTTTTTTTTTCTCCTGAAGAAAGGTCAAAATTGAAGCTTTGGAATAGTCTAACATGTTTCCCAGACCAGTCTTACATGCAGTCCTGTTCCCGTCTCGGTAACTGCTAGTCCTCCTCCACCTTATCCTTTGTTGGAAGTGTAAGAACATCTTGTATATGTATATATAGCTAGATAGATGCTGAAGCCTTCAAAATGGTCCATTGGCTTGGAAGGGAATAGGGCAGCCAATGTTTTTTTCTTGGATCCTCTCAGTAATGAGCATTTGATTAAAATGTTCTTGGTGCCTCCCTTTTATTCCATCCAGCAAATAAAGCCTTTTTGAAAATGTCTAGTTTTCCTGTATCAAAACTCAGCATCTTTGAGCAAAAGCTTCGTTTACTCCACCAAAATGGGTCAGGATGATGAAGCAGCACACTAAGGATTTAATGAACATTTCTGGGTAGGTCTTCTCCTGTATTATTTATTACAGAAATTAGGGGTTATGCCCATTCCTGATGCAATTGCCTGTACCAACAGTCAGGGGCTGAATTAAACCTCTTAAAACATATAGGACTAGATCACTCTTGGGGAGGAGCCCAGAAAACTTCAGCTCTGTCAGTTGAAAGCAAAATTTGAGCACCAGCTTTTTCTTACTGCATATATTTAAACATCCAATAAAAAATAGTTGGGGGCCTGTTGCGYTGTCCCCAAGGAAGATAGATCCTTCTGGGGTTTATGTTACATTTTTAAAAGAAGTATTTTGTGGACAAGAAAAACATTGAGAGAACCTGCCTGCAGACACTTTCAAGAAAACCAAATCCTGGACATCCAGAACCAAATACACATCATGTGTACATAACCAGAGCTCCACTGTTGTCATTCATTTACCCTGGGTCTGACCGTGGCTCTGTAGGTTTACTACATGTAAACGCGGGGCACAAGACCTGGATGGTTTTAAGAGATTTGCCACTTCCATAAATGAGATATGGTCCAAAAGAGAGATTTCTTCTTTCTAACACAGTGGCTGTCATAACAAAGGACTACCTTTGCTGTGCCATACCTTTTAGCCAACTCAGAGAAGACACTACTTGTCTGGCTTATATTTGGCATGTCCTCCTTGGGAAAGAAAGGCAATTCCTTGTGATTCACCTTAGCTGTTTATAAAAGACAAAACATTTCAGTGAGTAATGGCTTGTTAAAAAGACTGATCCTCTGGAGAATAACTCTTCCATAAAGAGAAGATGGCCACTGAGAAGGAAAAGTGGGAGGAGAAGTGCTGAGCACTGTCACACGTCGGAACCACACGCTGGGTTAACCAGCGTGGTTTAACTCCAGCCAGCAACTAAGCCCCACCCAGCCGCTCGCTCACTCCCCTCCGGTGGGATGGGGGAGAGAATTGGAAGGATAAAAGTGAGAAAACTCATGGGTTGAGAAAAAGACAGTTTAATAGGTAAAGCAACAGCTGTGCCCACAAGCAAAGCAAAACAAGGAATTAATTCACTCCTTCCCATCGGCAGGCAGGTGTTCAGCCATCCCCAGGAAAGCAGGGCTCCATCACGCSTAAYGGTTACTGGGGAACACAAACGCCATCACTCCCCCTTCCTCCTTCTTCTCCCAGCTTTATATGCTGAGCGTGACGTCATATGCTATGGGATATCCCTTTGGTCAGTTGGGGTCAGCTGTCCCGGCCGTGTCCCCTCCCAGCTTCTTGTGCACTCCCAGCCCACTCGCTGGTGGGGTGGTGTGAGAGGCAGCAAAGGCCTTGGCTCTGTGTAAGCACTGCTCAGCAGTAACGAAAACATCCCTGTGTTATCAACACTGTTTTCAGCACAAATCCAAAACATAGCCCCCTACTAGCTACTATAAAAAAAAATTAACTCTATCCCAGCCAAAACCAGCACAGTTGTAAATCACGGAGATATCCTTTGCTGCGATCAGGCATGGGCTCAGAACAATTCCCAACGAGGGGTTCTAGATGCTATTTCAGGATCTTATCTTGATGAATGGGCGATGGCACTTCAGTGGATATTGCATTAGCCATTCTGCACTTTTACTGCTAATTGGCTGTAGGGTGAAGACAAATTGTCTCCTTTCCCCTCTGAACAGTGTCAAGATTAAACAGTGAAAGGACATGGAAAGAATAATTGCTTAAGGCTCTGGCGTGATGTTTTCTCCTGTACAAACATACAATTAGGCTGTCTTAACCTCCCAATGTAGCAATAAACACCACTTCACAAACTAATTTACAGGCAAAAGTCAGAGACGGGGCTGGAGCTCTGCTCTGCAAGGCGAGGGCCCTGTCATTCAGCCAAARGGGCAGTTCCACTAATTTAAGCCAGCAAAAATCCTTGTATGCTTTCCTCCAACTCAAATGAGACYGAAATAAACTCTATACATTTGAATCATTGAGCAAACCAGCTAATAAAAACTGAATTTGTGACTGGTCATAAAAAAAGAATGTAATTGGTCATACTCAAGAAACTACTCGGAACAGGGAAGCGAGGGGAGCAAGGTCTTAATAATATTGACTTTTCTAACACTTTCACATTTTTCTGCCTCTGTCGCTATCTGTCAGTCAGTAACACCTACGGATGGGAACTGCCAGTGCACATTTCTTCATTCGGGCTGATGGCAGGGCCAGGTTTGCACTGGAGACAATGCGCTTTTCATGCACCACGCGCTGCCTTCCTTTCACCGAGGGGTCACCTGAAGCATATTCAGTGCTGTATTTGCAAAGACAGGACAAGCTTTTATTTTCTAAATGCAAAGAGCAATACAAACTCTGAAATATGAATTGACAATCCTCGACAGGGGTTACGAGGGAAAGCCGCCCCAGGTCCTCCTCGGGCTGGCAGGAGTCCCGCGCCCACCCCCGTGCCACATTGGGCACCTCTCGTAGCCGCAGGCACTGCCCTGACTCTRTGGCCACTGAGCCATGTGCAGCTCTGTGTGAAGGACAGGTCTCTGGGGAGATCTTAAGAGCTGTCTGGACTCTGAAGTTTGCTGCTCCAATTTATCTGACTTGGGTGAAAACAGCCCAAAAGACACAGCAACCTGAGCGAGCTGCTCCAGGCTCCTGTATAAACCTGGAGTTGAGATACAGGCACTGCCTAAAACCCAAGTCATCTTCTTTTCACAGTGAATTCAGATTGAAATAGCAAACTTGGATTATCTAACCAAAGTTAGGAATGTACTTTTTTTGGCAATGCTGATCTGTGCTAGACTAAGAAATCCACAGTGTAAACTTTGAGAACTACACTGGTGTAAATAATCCCAAGTTGTTGCGATGACTCTTGTTGCACAGACTCTCGGTGAACCTAACTGGAATCCAGTGTCACTGGTAACACTGGGAGAGATCTGGTCCGCCCAGTCCTTTGGATGCCTGACTTGAGTGAGTTCTAGTTTCAGGTTTTGGTCCCTGTCTCAGGGAGCAGATGAAGTCCTCAGCCTGCTCCCCTCATCCCCACTGCATCCCCATGCTTGGGCTTTGCCGAGACCCCAGATGGAGCCGAGGCTCCTCTCCAACCACCTCTGAGTCACAGCAGACTTCTGGAAGGGTATGCGGGGGCAGATGGGCATTCCCTTCCCAGAACAGGTACTTCTGGCCACTGACATTCATTGCTCCAGGATCTTTCAGCCTAAGGAGGAAAGCACCTAATGAATTTAGCTGCCTGTGAGGTTAGGAAAGTGGCTAGACTGGACTCTTCTTCAGGTCTTAGGTTCTGGAGTCTCCATTTAGGAGAAACGAATCCAACACTCTATAAAGAGGCAACATAAAAATATTCCCTGCCTCAGGGGGATCTACTCACTGGCTTAGGCGATGTGCATCACGCGTTATTCACCACATTCATCACCGGCTATTCACTGCASTAAGTATCACCTATTTTTTTCCTATACTCGGCGTGCATGATAGGTGTTTTCACTTTCTGTGACAAGCCAGGGCAATCGATATTTTCGCCATTTGCAAAGCTGTAACGTGCTGACCTTTGTCAGCTGTCTTCATGTCAGCTTCACAAAAGCATAGTAAGCTTTATTTCGTTCATTTATTTCCCCCCATAAGCTGTCACTATGGCCCATTGTCCATTGTTTTTTCTAATGTGTCCCTTAAGGGTAAACATGGCTCCAGATGACAATAACATTTTGCTGAGGCTCCTAACTAGCCCTTACTGTAAGGCTGTGCCTGGTTTTGTCAAAAGCAGTATCACTTTCTTCAATAAAATATCTTTGAACAGAAACAGCACCTCTGTATTTTGGAAGGTGGGCCGGCTCTAGCTGCGCCGCTGAGAAACTGCAGTTTTTCCATTCTTCCACAGCCTCCAGCAGTATAACAAATAATAAGGTTACCAGAGGGTATGCAGCTTAGTGCATAAAAAAAACCTAATCAGATATCTTTATTTCCCATAAACACTTACAGCTGCAGCTTCTCTGCCAAAAAAAAAAGGGTGGTTTTTCCAGTGGGGTTGCTAAATTCAGTATCTCACTGGGAAACATCAATGGAGGGGAGGGTAAGAGAGCTTTTACTTCCATATGACTGATGAAGGCAAATCCCAGGAGGAGTGAAAGACCTATCTCAAAGTAAAAGCTACCTGTGCTGCTCTGAATTGGGGTTTTAGAGTGAGATATCTACCACGGGGTAAGCAAACACTCTTCCAGCAGTGAAGACRTAGCCTAAGAACAAAGTTGTTTCCAAGAATTTTAAAACTGATGCAGAGGTCTTCGCCTCTCGAGTCTGAGTAAAGGCTGGTGGGATACTGATGAAGGCCGTAGGTGTTGTCACATCTTCAGGGTGGGACAGACTAACTTACACAGCAAAGGTTAAAAACTACCATGAGGAGCTCTCTGTGGGGAAACTGGGCAGCAGGAGAGAATGTGATTTAGGAAACGTTCCCAGCTGGGACTCACCTACAGTCTTACACGCCGAGACAGGATACTGGCACTTCCCCAAAGGAACATTTCTGTAAATCTCAGTTTTTGAAATGCATCTCAAGCCAATCTCTCTGAAGTAATCCTGGAAAATATGAGTGGTAACCAGGGTGGGCTTCATCTACACGCAGTGAGGCATTATCCCTTCATCATCAAAGGACAGACAGAGGCACTTGGAGGGTGCAGTTCACCTCAGCCTGCATTAGGTGCTTAGGGTTAGGTGAGATGAATCCTGACCAGAATGTCCTCACGGCACACTGCAGTGCCTCGTGGGACACCCACCCCAGCTCTGAGCAAGCATGCAGAGTGGACACAACAGTGCCTAATGACCCAGCCAGGCTGGGAAGGCTTCTTGAACTGCTGGGCATAGCACCACAGTAAAGGGATCTACCTCTTCCCTGGGTCATCATGGGCATAGCAACCATGAGATTGGTTTTCTTTTTTAAAGACAGCCTACATATTCAGGGAATTGCTGTTCACCATCAGGTTCCTGGGACTGCAGAGGTTCACCCAAATCATGCTTATCAGGGGTTTCAAGCTTTCATCTCTACCTGTGGTAATCAGATGTGTACTTTCTGCCTGTTCTGACAGTAAAAACCTCCTGATGAAGTCGGCGTGAAAGGCTACCAAGTATTACAGCCTTGCAGGTGAGCTCTGCGAGGACGCAGACAGCCAGAGCCAACTGAGAGCCATAAGACCTCTGGGTAGACAACCCAGTCTCTCCGTTAACCTTGGTGCAGGTGCTGGACACACAACCCTTCTGATGAACAGAGCAATTTCCAAAGGGAAAACACAAGAAGACTCAATCCCCCTTGGCTGCTTCCTGCACCCATCCCACCCACCCAAACATCAGTCATCTGGATGAAGGCATGATGCAGTTGCCTGTATAAAATCACTGGCTTGGAGGGTCAGCAGACTCTCTGAGGTCCTACACTGACCTGGTGTGGGAGATCCAGTCACTCAGCTCCCACTGCCTTCCCAGGCTTTGAATTTGGGGGAGTATTTAGATAGCAAATCTTCGGGAACTGCATCTTACTCTGGGAATCTGCTTTGCCTGGAAGCATGTGCCTTGAGTCACGGCAGGCCTAAAAGCTGTTCACAATACACATTTTCAAAAGCATATGGGCCAAAAGTCAATGAGACTTTTTTCCTGAGTAATAAGACTGGGTGATCCAACATCAACACGCAGCTATTTCTGCAAATGTGTGACAACATGCCACAAACCTGCAGAGCAGTCTTCTCAAGAAATGCCACCAATGCATTAGGCTTTCTGCCATGATATTCTGGGCTTATGAACAGCAGCAAGGCAGCCTGGGATTGACTCAAGAGCTGAAGGAAAAGCTGGGGTTTGCCTGTGAGCAGCATTCTTCTCTAAATTAAAACCCTGATATTTTATACTATGGAAGTCAGTCTTGGAAAATGGGGGATTCGTCAAGGTAAAGAACAATTTAGTAGTTTAATTATGAGCCCTTTAATGTCTTTTCATAATCAGTTAATAAATACCTTAACAATAAAATTGAATTTAAGCTTTTAATAGGCTGTGTTGGATTGAACCTAAACAAAAGAATTAGCAGCTCCAGGCATTGTGCAATAACTTCTCACTGCTTGGTGCCAGGAGAAACAAAGCATTTCAAGTACATTTTTTTGTACCTCACTATAATAAACGCTTGTAATATTCCCCAATTTCTGGAGTGTAAGATGCAGATCTTATTTATCACAGTATGTGACACATCTGGCACATGGATCAGGAAACAACTGTTTTACTTCATTTCTGTCATCACCTTCCAACAGATTTCTTTCACATTCCAATTTGGACGAGAGAACTTGGACTTTCTCTCCATAAGTTCTCCATTAACAGTTTCACAGCAACGAGCACTATTGGTTCGTTCTCCTTCCACAGCAATTAGTTACACCAAGCTGCATATTTTGACTTTTATTACAAGCGAACATGTAAAATTGCTGGTATTTACTCCTATCTGCTCCCAGCGCCTGAGTCGCAGGCAGAGCAGAGAGATGCTTGCTGACTGTCATTACCTCCGTTTAGTACCACTTTCAAGCGGCGTCGCTGCCTGGATGCGCGTTGCCGGTTTCTGCCGCCTCCTGTCACTGTTATTAACATGTGTTTTATTTACAGTARGGCTTTTGTTATGTCACAGAGTGTGTTCTGCAGCTGAAGAGAGCACTCTGTCTCCTGCTTGAGCAGGGGCGGGCATATCAAACTCGCCGAGATGGGAGCTTTGCAAGCTGCACAAACGACTGTGCACTAATAAAGCTTGAAAAGCTTGAATTACACTGGAACCCACAAAAATTTTCAAATTAAAAAGCCATATTTAGAGGCCCCCTGTGGACTGTGATTTTATTTAGTTTAATCCCCTCTTGAGGCCAATTAGGTAGACACCCTTCTGCACATGCACACACCAGCACAAAAAAAAATAAAATATATAAGACTAGTTAAAAAGGGGGGGTAGTATATCACTCATCCATTCAAAGACTGAAATTCTTTTCCCTTCTGTGTCCCTGAAAACAACATGGCTGTCAGACATCAATAAAAGTACATGCAAACAGTACTCATTTTATTTTTCTAGGCTGTGCTTTAACTTTCCCTTGCTTCTTTCTGCAACATCTAGTAAATTTTCACTGTCGCGTACTGTTTCACCAAATGTATAATAAATGCAAAACCTCCAGTGTTACTGGCAGGGAAGGGCCGGATGCCTTGTTTCTTAGCCTGGGAAGTAAAGAGGTGCTGTGAAAATAAATTCCTCGGGCAATTGATTGAAATTTATCATCTCTGCGTAAAGTACATGCACGGAGTGCGATAAGGATGCGCTCCACTTTCCCTGGCTGAATCCCGTTAAGTGCAATAGGCTTGTCCCAGCACTGAGCCCAAAGAAAGTCTGACTCTGTATGCACAGATTTAGTTCGCCCCTCCCCATAATATTTTTTTTTTTTTTTGCATAAACTGTTGGGAAGGAGACATCTTCCTCACTGCTGCTCTTTGCATCAGAAGTGCAAACTTTTTCTCCTTTGTACCAAGTGGCAGACACCACATGTCCCATATGAAAAAGGAGTTAATAAAACACACGCTGAAAATATAAAAGAAGGTCAGAGGTGATGTTTTGGTAATGAGGACTTCTCCAAGTGGGGAAAACAAAAGATCAAAGTTATYGCAACTGATACAGCTGTCTACAGCAATGGGCAAATAACAAATAAATATCCCCACTACCAACTCGTGCTTTCACTACCAGAGTGGGTTAAGAGTCCAAAATAATAAGTTCTTAAAACTTTGTCAGATATTTAGCAAGAAAAGCACCTTTCCTGAAGGTAACACACTCATGCTGAAGTGCTTATGGGAGAGGGTATCTCCTGCCCGGATAAAACAGCCACGATGGCGTGCCCTGGATGGAGCAGCCTCCTGCCCTGGGTGGGGGGCTCAGGGCACAGGCAGCGCGGGGCTCTGCAGAGCGGCTCCTGGCGTATTTTAGGGGCAAACAYGAGCTATGGCTGGGAGCCGCAGGCTGCCACAACGGTACAGGGAAAGCAACCCCTGGTATGGAAAAGGAAAAGCCAATTCGTGAAATTCAGCAGCTCAAGTGAATTTTCAGGATAAGCATCTTTCTGGTTATCCGAGGAACTGCATGGGGTCTGTACTCAGATACACTGACTTAAATCTTTGAGAACAACATAACGAAAATAAGGGCTAAGGAAATGTGCCTGAAATAAATGTAATTTTACAGCACTTTAAAACAGATTAGGGCAAAAAGTCTATTTTGTTTTACAGGGGCTCTTATCCTGTACTCATTGCTATAGCATTGGAGCAGCACTTAGCATCTCCCATATGTTGTTTATTCTCTCATCTGCCACACAGGGGCAATGCATCTGCAATAACTGTCATGTTTGGGGAGGCTCCTGCTTCGCTTTTTCAGAGAGATTGCACAGAGGCATGGTGGGGGGCACTTCTGCCAACATGCTTTGTTTGGGATTTATGTTTGAGAAAGTCAGGTGAAAAAGGGAAAGCTTATTAAAAAAAAACCTGAAGCAAATTCAACCAATTTTTCCAGACCAAGGGTAAAGCTGCATGGGAGAATCCTTATTCAAATTACAGGTCAGGTAAAAAAAGTCACTTAAGACAAAGGGAATAATCTTCTAAAAAGACTAAGATTGTCATAACTTTGCAGATATTTGAAAGCATACAACACGCATACATAGACAATGTATAGACCCATCTCTGGATCTGATTCAAAGTCTGGGAAAAGATATCCTTTAGGCTCAAACTGAGATCTGGGCCAACTGAAGGAAGAAATCTTGCTGCAAAAAAATGACATTTTGGGAACTCAGCTACTGCAGTGTACCCCAGTGTTACCCTGGTTTGACTGGMATCCAGCTTTGCAGAGTGCAAGAGGAAGGAGGAGAGGGTGGAAAAGATGCAAACACACCCCCTCAACCAGGAAAGAAAACCATGGACCAGATTGTCAAAGTCTTGTCCGTGGCCCCCACAGGGCCAGCATCTGCCTCCCGTCAGACACCTTCACATGCAGAGGGTTGGGCCTGGGGCAGTCCCCAAGTTCAGCTCCTGGGCTGATGGAGGTAGCTGCTGCTGTAGGGATATGAATCAACAAATGCTACTATACCTCAACTGCATCAGACAAACGGGTTTCTTTAGAAACGAGAGAAATTACACATGCCCTCTCTTTGTATATTTTTATATATATATACATAAAGCACACGTAATATAGGGAGCATTATAACCATCCTGCATAATTTCATGGCAACAATGCAATTTTAATTTATTCTAAAAACACAGCAGATCTCCCACTGCCCGTTAGGACTGCAGGAACTCAAAGGCTGCACAAACACTGTGCCAGTGTGAAGGTCTGTCAGGGTGCCTGGAGCACTGCACAGACACACAGCTCCCACCCCTCTCGTGCAAATGACAGGACTGGAACACACAATTTATTTGCCTGTTTTTTTAAAAAAATGCACTTGTGAGGGGTACCTAATAACRACTGCAAAAGCAGTTTGTAGGACAGTTAGCTAGAAAAGATGTTCCCAACTCTCTGGGTTTCCCAGCATCTGTAAATTAGGGAGGCAGCTATTTTTTTTTGTCCCATGGAGAAAGCAAGCCCGAAGTCCTTACCCATCCCCCTCCCACGKAGAAATGAGCAGGAAACTGCACGCTGAAATTCACTGAGTTTCCTCTACCCTACATGTGTTATTCCCCTGCAGGGGAGAATGGGGCCTTTTATACCTCCATAGCTCTGGGCTCTTTGAGTAATGAAGGGAACACATTTATTGGTACAAGGTTTGGTGTTTATTGATGCTACCCATTTTTCACCAGGTTTAGCACTCTGTGGGGAAGGCACACAGACTTTCCAAAACGCGTTTTATAATCAAGCCATTTCAAGGTTTATGCAGTATAATATGTTTAACTGTTAAATTGTAAATAAAAGTCACTGCCCAATGCTGAGCCTCCTTCAAGACATTATAGTCAGCTACATCTTTAATTATCTCATTTATAAGGAACTCGCCAGCACTGTTGCATGTGTTACACAYACATGCTGTTTACCTGGCAGATGTAGCATGCAAAATTATCCTTCTAGAAGGAGTTGTGGGGCTTAACTTACCCCTGCCTCCCCCTTGACTCGGCGAATAGGGGAAAAATTCCCTTCCCACTGTAAAAACAAAACATATTCCTGCCTCATCCTCTYCTCAAGTAGGCCTTCACTTTTTAACAAACCTGCCAAATGATTTGCCTTCGCTGCTGGGTGTTTTTTAAAGGATGCCTTCAGCTGAGGCTGCCGGCGGTCTCCCGGCCCTCCCCAGCAGCCGCGCTCCCTCTCGTGGCAGCACCGACCCCGAGGAAACCCCAGAGCGCAGGGGCTTCAGTCCCAGCGAAGGGCCGGGAATAAAACGCAGCTCCAGATACACTGAGGGAAGGTGTTTTAGGAGGCAAAACCACATGCATACGCACAAAAGCCTAGGCACCCCCAAGCCACACCAGATATTTCCCAAACCGTATTCCTAATATAAATCAGCAGGGAATTACCTTGCTGAGTATGAGGAATCCCATGCTGTAGCTTAACAGAAGAGACACTGCTGCCCATCACTCCGCAGGCAGCCCTGCACGCACCCGGCAGAGCTCCCCAGCTCTTTCTGGAGGCCATGCACAGGGTCYGTTTGATGAGGCATGAGGACTACTAACCATTTCCAAAATCCTGCATCCGGTATTGATTTAACAAAGTCTGGCCCTGGCAAACACTGTTAGCACAAGGAAGGCTTTCGAGAGTGATTGTTCTGCCCTCGTTTGCCTTTTGCCTGCCAGTGCAGCGCTGCCAGTCGCAGTGCCTGTTCAAAGACCAGTCGCTACAAATGCTCCAACTATTTACTTCTCAGTTGTTATTTTTCACCAAGCAGCAAACCCTTTAATGAAGGAATAAACAAATAAAAACATACCATCTCAGATTAAGGCTGAGAAACAGGTACCTCWTCAGTTTTAGTTAGCAAATCAAAATCCGCAAAGATGATGAAGTAGCTCTTATCTTTTATGACAGCACAACCAGATCAAACGCTTTTCATGCCAAGAGAGAAACCCACAGGGGGGAGCTCTTCTTTGCAGAGATTCATTTGCTATCTGGTATTGATGTGTTACTTAATTTATTGACCGAGAAAGGACTGAGAATCCAAAGGCAGTACAAACTGCATTCTGCATAGGTTCTTAGGGAGAAAAAGGTTTTATCTCCTCTTCCTTCTTATAAATATTTCTGAAAATGGACACCCCTGTCATGGTCTCAGTATATTGTCATGGTACAGAAAAATTCAGGTCAGTTAAGCCTGATAGCTTGTCAACAGGGCTGCACAATAGGCCTTACTCTCCAGTTCATTCCTGTTGCTCACTTTGTTGGTACAAACCCTGCAGCTGTCAATTTAAATAAACAAACAAATAAATAAACTTGCATGGAAACATGTTCTTTAATCTTTATTCTTCCTTTCAAATTCAAAAAGCAATCAATTTAATGGGAAGGTGGTAAGGGGGCAGCCCAAAAAAGACACACAGAGAATAGGTTAATATTTTCCCATTTATTTTTTTACCATTTCAGTGCTGCTCACAGATTTCACATCCATGCATGTGAAGGCTACAGTAGGCTACAAGGGAGCCTGTAAAAAAGACATATCAAGACAGGGTAAAGGATGGAGACCTCCACAGAGGCTGTGTTCTACAGACCATGGTTAGGAAGGAGTGAAGGACAGCACAGCCTGACTTAGCCTTAATGCAGCGGGACCCTCTCCCTAACACCTAACCTTTGTATCCCTTTCATTCCAGTTGCATATCTTGATGCATTTGTGGAATCTTTTTTCAGGAAGGCACATAACCTTAGAACAGCCTGCTTTTCTGAATCCCAGATAAWTAGAAAAAAATAAAAGAATGTAATTTTTCTACAGAGCAGTAGATTCCTAAGAAATTACCCTCTCCCAGTGGAGTCAATGGGAGGCTTATGTCTAACTTCAGGGGAGTAAGATCTTGCCAATATTGGGCTTGGACTCATCAGAACTGAGTAGGAGATGTTTTTCTCACCTCATAAGACTTTTTCAAGACAGTGGAAAACAAAAGTATCTCATTCTGCATTAGAATACCACCAAATCCCTGAAATTTTATCCGTGACACGAACAGAGCTCAAGGAGAAGACCAACACAATAGCCACTAGTTGGGCTGGGACAAGAGAAACTGAAGTTCAAATCCTTCCATTTCCAGCTGCTTTTATATCCAAGGCAATGCTTTAGTCAATGAGTCAATAATCCAGTTTCACCTTTTCTGTCTTAATGAACCTTCATACATTTACAGAAGTGGGGCAGCTTCCCCATGATTGCTGTTAAAGCATTTCTCTGGGTGMCAGAGGACTGGGAGGTAGGTGTCTCCGACAGTCCATAGGAAAGCTTTAGCCACCAAATTGTTATTTGCTTGGTCCTGTAATCTCTCTTTCATTTTCAAATCAAATTCTACCCTGGAGCAGAGGAATCATTCTCATTGGAATTGGTACATTCCCATGAAACATGAGTTTAGTATTTGCCTAGTGAAAAATGGTTTCATTTAAAAAATCCCAGCTTGTTCCAGTCTTACAAATGAGAGTCAATGGTGGCTACTCAGGTTGGGATCTGTATTGCTAACTGCAGTTGTTTGGTGAAATCTCACATAATAACCAAAACCTCTGAAAGGAGGATTGCASAGTCTGGGACATGTTGCACCTGATTACTATTCGCACCAAGTCTGCTGCTATTTACATTCTTCTTAATTCCCATTTCAGTTGTCGGAATAGTAGGACCAGGATTTCAGGTTTTATTCTGGGGGCTCCCAGCCCTTGATGTGTTGTGCAGGGTTCCACCATACTGAAGCTTGTGACTCCTATTTCACCCTCCTTAATTTCGACAACTGCTCCTGTAGGAATACGTGCTATCAGACAGTGGGATGTCATCAGCACTACCCTGCAAGACACTTCTCTCCTCAGTTCAAAGTCTTCCAATTGGCACTCCATTTGATCAGAGATTTACTGCTTTCACATTGTCTAGATATCCTGTGGATATCCTTGACTTAGCAGCTGCTGAGAAATTAATATGAAGGCTGAAGAAATTATGCCAAACATTTGCAGTTCTGACAGGTCTAGAACTTCTTTCCACAGTACTGCTCAAAAACTTGAACTCCTTAGTAATAAAAATACTAGCTAACTAATTAAAAAGCAGAAATACTTAAAAGTTGCTACCCACTGAAAGAGCCCCATTATTTTTGTTTACCTTATTTTCTACCAAAGGAATCTTTCTCTCAGATTTATCACATCAAATTTTATGATTGTCCTAAGAAACTATATAAGCAAAAATATGAAATCCTCCAAATGTGCAAGTAGAAGGGTATGTTTCTTGAATACACCCTGACTAGATTCTTGTCTAGACTCTTCAGCTTATTATTATTAAAGTCATGACCATGCATCCTACAGTGTTTCCTAATCTATTTACTGGTCTTAACATGTCTGCTGTGGGAGTTTACTTTTTTTTAATGCCTTTCATTTCCTTTTTAAATGGTCAAGCACAATTTTGGGTCTGGTTTAGTCCCTTAATGGAGTTATTTCCCCAGTGGCAATTGAGAGGAGACTTAGCAATGAGTGCCTTCCTTTATCAGCACTCAGAATCAGTAACTTCAAAGCTATCCTTGATTTTATACAGCCCAGAGTAAACTGGGGTTGCACACTTACTCCTCTGATGCTCTTTTTATCTTCTTTGCCTACCTCATCTCTTTTTAGGACACTGAAAAAATATTTGCAAAAGCAATGAAGACAAAACCAGAATGGTGCCTCTTCATCCTACCCTCGAGGCAGCCATGGTGTATATTTGACCATGAGCCAGCAATGCACCCTTGCAGCAAGGACTGCCAACAGCCTCCTGGGCTGCATGAGTGGGAGCATTACCAGCAGGTCGAGGGAGGTGATCCTTCCTCTCTGCTCAGCTCTGGTGAGACACATCTGGAGTGCTGGCTCCAGTTCTGGGGTCCCCAGACTCTTCCCAGTGGTATCCAGTGACAAAACAAATGRGCACAAACTGAAACATGAGAGGTTCCCTCTGAGCATCAGGAAACAGTCCTTTACTGTGAGGGTGAATGAGCACGGGGAGAAGGTTGCCCACTGAGGTTGTGGAGTTTGCATCCTTGGAGGTATTCAAAACCCCACTGGACATGATCCTCAGAAACCTGCTCTGCCTGACCCTGCTTGACTAGGGAGGTTGGACAAGATGACCTCCAGAGGTCCCTTCCAAACTCACCTATTTCATGATTCTGTGATATACGACACTGGATTCTCAGCTGACACTGCAACTTTGGGCAAACCACGCTGAACATCCCAAGGGAAGGAAAGCATGGCTGTGCAAAAGATTCTCTCACATCTCTAAACTTGTCATCAAGAAAGCTGTGGAAAATGGGTATAGTCAAGAGCAGATTATTAAACTCTAGTTTTTGGGGGTGGAAAAAAAGATGTTCTATAAATTCCTTCACAACTTTCATAGAAAATTTAGTTTATGCTATGAAAGTTGCATGCTGCTTATTTGTGGTATTATGTCTTCACTAAATCACCCAGACAGTATTGACATCTCTCCTTTTGTCATCTGGGAGGAAGGACAAGAAGAGCTATCTCCCCCAAGACTGATTAACCCCTCAGTAAGAAGGAAACCCAAAAGGTGTACACTCTTTTCCCACTGCAGGAACCAGGTGTCAGTAAGATCAAGAATTCATGCTTTCTCCTACCTTCTTACACTTCAGCCAGATACAAGTGACTAGACTCCAGCTTGCCTGAAAAATCATACCACTGGAGAAGCTTGGCTACCACCAAAGCACTGGCTATCAATTTGCAAGATCACAGCAGGGAATTTACCCACTCAGAAATTGTGGGGCTTGCAAAGATAAAGATTTCTTCAGCTTTCATTTTTCCATATGGTAAATGGCCATGCACATGGTGGCCAGCTGGCCTCAAAACAATGCCACTGTAAAAAAGCAACCTGTAAACAGCATATTACATTGCTTGTGAAAGGTAATTCAGCAAACAGAAGATGCAATTCAATACAGAACTCTATTACTTCAGCTGGTAGATGGACAAGCAAGAACATGGATACTGTAATATAATGAATTGTATTCTTGACATAACAAAAACAAGCATTTATCTTGCACAATTTGCGATCTTTAAGTGTTCAGTATGTCAGTGATTTTGGGCGCTGGACAAAGGGTACTCCTGTATGGTGCTGCATGCTTGGAAACTCTGGATGGTGAGGGCTGAAAGAGAGAAGAAAAATAAGAAGAAATCTCACAATCATACAAACTAATGGCTTCCATTTGCCTCTTTGCTGCCAGCAGTATATTAAACCTGTGAACACAAGCAAAATGTCTAAGAAACTATTTTTTTTTTGTAATTGTCCACGCTTACTTCGGTCTCCAGTGATCATTATTAATTGAAGCTCAAACATATGTTTGCATTAAAGTGTATTAGGAAATGGTATGGTCTCCACCCATCTTCAGTGGGATTTCACGGCTATTTATCGGCATGATTCTGCTCCCATTTCAGTGAGAGGTAGTTTTTCATTGACTTGAGCAAGGACAGTGTTAGGTCTATACTGATAGTTTTAGGCAACAAAAAAATTGCCCATTACAACCGGCTCCAGATAATAACAGTATCGCTTTCTTATATTCAGAGCAGTAAAGCAAATATAAAACAACAAAAAATTGTCAAAAAAGGGAGTTCATTCTAAGTTCAGTCCATTAAGAATTACTGTTTGATACTGTTGATTTCCCCTGAGTTCAATAAAGACAAACTCACAAAAAATGAGCATATCTCTCCTTTTCCAAAAGTCATTAATGAAGAAAGGTAATAATGAGATCTGACTTTATCTAATCAATSAATAGCTCCAGCGATACAACTTTATCTCCTGAAGTCATCAAGCTGCTGAGAATCATCTCAGTGTTACATGTAAAAATTTACGATGATGCAGTGATAAAAGCTGTTTTTAAATTAACAGGTTATCAAGGGCACAGAATTATCTTCACACGCGCACTCAGCACACTGAGGAGTGGTTTCTGTCTGAGATCAAAGCTCCTACATAGAAGGATCTACATGCCAGTGTCTGTAAGCAAGAGGAGGGTCAAAGTTCCCACTGTACTTGGTGGAGATCCTAGTACAGTTGGAGAAGCCTTGGCAGTGATTCATCTCATCCTCAGTTTGTCACTGAGAGTTTAGTCCAATTGACTAATGTAGATGTCTAGTGTCATTTAAGATGCTCCGTGGTATCCAAGACATCCTCATGGGGCTGGCAGATCTGACATGGAACCCCAGGGATTCCTGTGAGTGTCTTGAGCAGGACCTGAAAGCTGGCAGGATACCTGTGAGCAATTCAAATGTCACTAAGTGCCTAAGTTTAGGCAACTGAGCCCCTTTACTGCCGCCCACGAGGACACCTCATTGTAAATTAGTAAGTTAAGGTGTCTTATTCTTGAACTTAACCCCACCAAAGAGAGCTGGAGATGCCAAAGAGGTCAAAAAGTAAATAAATACCCATAGCAATGCCCCCTTCCATGAACACGTAACAGTTTGGTCCTTCATTCGGCTATAGAAAAACAAACAAAACAATCCAGATGCTGTGGTCTTTGCAGTCACCTTGATGAGTATCTTGCCCCAATCACAAAAAAAACCACAACCACCAAAAACCAAAAAAAACAACTCTTCACAATCTGCACTGGATGCTTATGGTTTTGGGAGTAAAGCTGAAAGTGTTATTTTTGGCCTTGAAAGTTAAGCTGGGCAAAGTCAGGTAATGTTGGAAATGTGCATGGCATTGTCTAGTGGTGCATTCCTAAGGCCCACCTCCCTTCTTTCTCTCCATTTGTACCCTCATCCATCCTGGGGGTGATGCAGCACAATACCTTTCATCTGTCCACTTTTTTTCATATGTGGCAATGCAAATTGTTTTGGTTTACTGCACTATTTCTGCTTATCTGTTCCTTACTACTTTCTATATGATACTAACCAGCTCAATAATTTCCATGCTCTCTTGAACTGTGATGGTACATGCAGCTACTCCATTGTTTTCTTTCCTAAAATAACTTTTTTCTATCCCCTGCAGATTTGTAATTTTTTCTGTTTGCAGTTGTTTTCCTTTAACAACCTGGTAACAGATCAGTCTTTTTGTGACAATGCAAGTTCAGATATTTACAGATTTGCTGCCCAGCATGCATGTTTTTTAATGTAAAATATTTAGATTGATTTTGAAACAAAAAAAAAGTAAAGTAATATAAGCGAAAAAGAACTCCAGTTTCAGCAAAAAGCTTTGAAACTCTTCACTTTCATCAGCAATCTGAATCCACCTCACACTTCTGACTATAAGTCCTTAGTGCCTTTACGTAATGAGCTCAACATTTGAGCTCAGTTTCCAAAAGATGGGTATAAACATAATCTGTGGGCATTTTTGGTGGTAGATGCCAAATATGATTTGGGTTTTGGAAATTACTGTTGCTTATCCCATCACTGTTTCCTTCAAGCCAAATTGGAAGTAAGTTACTGAGATACTTCTGCCATTCCTGTGTCTGGTCCACAGACTCCTGTGTCTGGTCCATGCTATTACGTCTCATTAAGTTAAGAATATGTTGGGTTTAAAGATAAAAACTATGTGTATCCATAGGGTTTGAAAGATATTGTTGGAAATTTATGGAGTCCACAGAAGCCAACTTATGAAGCTTATGAAAACCTTGAGTAGCAAGCGGTTGGAGCTGGGATGTATTACTGGGAGGTATCATACAGGCTTCACCTGACATGTTTGACTCCAGGTATCTCGTTTTGGCCACACTCAAAGACAGGACACTGACTAGATGATAGTCTTTCAGTCTGGCCCAATATGGAAGATTTTTGGTTTGATATTCTTATATACATTCAAGAACCAGACACAATACTGAAACATGAAAGAAACTATAAAGGCTACCTCAAGGAGCCAAGTAAGGGTTACTAGATCAAAGTTGCCAATATGCCTGAGAAACGAAGACCCTCATTTGGAGGAAATACAAGTCTGACATAAATACTCCATCTAAAGTATATCGTGAATGGACAATTAATAAAAGGTGCAAGATTYCTTTCCCAGAAATGGAAAATAATATGAAAATAAATACCCACACGCATGAGATTTTTTTTGCAAATCTGGCAAGCATATATTGCATGGCAGAAAGACAAAGACTGTCTGCAAAGTAAACCTATGCATCTTTCTTTTAATTTAACAGCTAGCCTAAGGAATCAGTGCAGAATCAGATATAAATTTAGTGATGATATAGACTGTGTGAGTAAAACATGTTCACGAGTGACATCTTGGAAATACACTTACATGAATTAAAATTTAATATATTAAGGAGAACAAAGTCTTCTGGGCTTTTACAGCCTGATCCAACTCCTTATGAAGACAAAAGAAATATTCCCATTCACCTGTGTGAGTGCTGGACCAGATCGATACCAAGAAAGTAACAACTCATATGCTTCTGATTCCACTGGTCTCTTGGTGGTGAAGAATAGTCAACTCTTTGACTAAGGTAGTACTATGACTCTCAGAAGCGAGTAATCCCTGATTTACACCATTCTGGGAGGAAAGTCTGGCCTGCCCTTGAGTGCATGCCTTCTTAACCCCTTAACACATGGCAGTAAGTAAATCCTGCAGAAAAGCTGCTGAACTTGCACATGCAGTAACTTCTAAAGTAAACTCCATGGCTGCCAAAAAGCTATGAGAAGTCAGAAATAACTTACAATATGGCAGGTGTTACAGTGCAATAAGGGCATGTCTTAGGTACGTTATAAAACACAGACTGAAGTGGTTCCAGGATCTGAGAGTTATTACAATATAGACTGTGAGGTCTCTATTTAGATGAAATTCCTCTTACCATGTCTTCAAACCATTTTTTTTCACCTTATTTGCTCCATTCACCACATTTAGATGCCACCATCTTGGATTTCCTTCTCTGAAAAGGAAATCCCCACTTCACAGCATGAAACTTGAAAAGCTTTCAGTCTTAAAAGGAGCTGCTGAGCCTACAACCTACACCCAGGTAACCTAAGCCATGTGGAAATATGAACTGTTTGCAACCTTCAAGTCCTCCAAGCTCAGGACCTAAGCCAGCACCATTAGTACCTCAAGCAGCAGACAGCAGTGGTTAGTGGGAAAGTCGAAAGTCAAAGGAGTGGGGAGAGTTGCCAAAGCACCTAAGAATATGTGTGCATTAAAGCACCACTCTCAGAAAAGAGATGTTTGCACTAGTTCTTTGCGTGCCGGTACACCCCTGAGACTATGTCGATCCAGGAGGAGGGGCTGACTTTTGTCCTGAGAGTAGGATGCTGCCTCCCAACTAATGAGACCTGTCTCTGGTGGGATGCTGCCTCCTGATTAACAAGTCTTCTCTCCCAGCCCACCACAGCATTGCTCCCGCACAGCAACACAGACCCCACCAGGTCGGCATGACCTCGGTGCCTGTGGAAAGCACATCTTTAGGTAGGGCATGTGCTCTGCGACCACAAAAAGACAGGCTTTGGGCAAACTCTTGAGTCAAATCAGTGGGACTTCACAGCTCTAAGAATCTGACTTCTTGGCCCTTTTGAAAAATCTCACACTAGATCTTACAAAACTGGCAGTATTCACAAGAGTATAAATTAGGACTTCAAAAAGAATTACTCCAAGCAAGAAGTAAAACTCAGCCTTTCATTAAGCCAAGGCTTCATCCTGCAATGGCAAAACCCAGAAACCAGGACCACGTTGCCTCATCTCTAATGTGAGACAAGAAAAGCTTTGGATACAGCTACAGTCAGGATTTTGGTCACAGGAGGAAATCCAAGATGGTGGCTGCRAAGTGACAAATTCCTGCTCGTGCTGTTTTATTTCTCCTGGACGTAATAAGCTTGTTTAACTAGCTTGGCCTTCGCATAAAGTTAATTCCCACACACACATGGCTTCATATTTTCTGGATCAGTAGCATAGATATCGTGAGAAACACTTTTCATTTCAGTTTCCCTAGAAGGGTACTAAGAATATGGAGTGATAAAGCAAAATTCATCTTCTCAAACYTGGAGTTAGTCTCCAATTTATATAAAAACCTTTTTTTCACTTGCTGATAGGAAAACTATATACCTGCTTCACGTCTRGGGGTTGTTGGTTTGAGTTTCTTTATATCTTAAGGCAGCAGAACTGCCTCCCCTCCCACCCTCCCAAATGAGTGCRAGGTGGTAAAAATATGCAACAGTTTAGCCCTGGGCTTGTTTGGGGAGGAGGGCTTTTGGTTTTYTGAAGTCATTAAGGTGGTCATTCCTTCTATGGTGCTAACCCTTCCTCCTTGCTGGAGATTATTCCTTATTGACATCTCTCTTCTATCAGAGATCTGCTTTATTAGGTCTCTTCTCACACTTTTTTCACKTTGTAATGCAGCACATCACATAGCAGCCATATCACACAGCAGAGACACTACTAGCGCTGGCAAGCGGCTCCCTTCGCATCCAGGATTTCAGCTTCATTTGGCTTGTCATCAGTAGTCGTGGACTCCCTAACACAGAGGTGGACTCTCTTTTGCTCTTTTGCCTTGCCTCTTTTCTTTATTCCTCCACTGTGCCAAAAAAATTACTTTGAAAGGTATTTGGAAGCTTTTCCACTTCAGCATTTTTCAAGGTGTCAGGCTGGGACTTTCCCCAAAAATAGCAATAGTTAACTTAGCTAGCTATCATGTTTTAAATGTTTGTTATATTTTTAAAGAGGTTTTTTCCTTTCTTCTGAAATGTGCCAAAAATATGGGGTTTCTGTTCCATACAGTGGTTCCTGTCACTTTTATTTTCTCGTTTTTAGTGGGAAAGTCAATGAACAGTGGTTTAGGAAGACGGGAAGGAGGCAGAGCAAATAGTAAGCACAAATCAAGGAGAATTTCCTCGTTCTTCCCTCAGAAAACCGTGCCTCCTTTGTTTCTAGCTTTCTGTAAGGAACAGAAAAAAGCCACTTAAGTTAGCAAACAAAGTCCCATTCCAGCTGGGCAACTGATACAGCTCAAAGTGTGACGACTGAGTATTTTATGAAGATGAAACCTGCTCAGCTTAGTGGGACTGTATCTTTTACTTAGACACTAAAAGGCAAGGGGCTGCCCTGTGCCTGCAAGCAGCTGCATGCAGATGGTGATGCATTGAACTCACCCACAAGAGTTTGAACTGTAAAGCGTACAGTAAATCCATTTTGGATTTTAAACACTTTTTAAAAAATTCCTTCTCATTTTCACTTATCCTGGCAAACTTTTGCCCTTYGTGAGCTTCACAAGTCACGGAGGGCGCCGCTTATTGTTCAACTCCAAGTGACAATGGGTGGAGAAGGGATTCGTCATCGCACTAAGTTATGGGAAGGGCTTTGGTTCCCTAAGATTCYACTGTAGTCAGTGGAGAGAGATGGCAACTCCCGGCTCAAATTGCAGGTATGTGAAAGCACTCTCTGGAAAGGCTCTTTTCTCTCTCTGTGACTTTGGAAAGAACCCAGGTAATGAAGACAGATACAGATAGACAACAGCTGTAGAAAAAAACCTCTCTCTTCTTCTTTTTAACAGTCATTGCTCTAAGAAGGAAAATGCTCCCCCCCCACACACACACACACTCTCTCTCTCTCTGTCCCCACTGCTACATATTACAAAACACAAATCAAGTCCCAGGAAATGCAAGATATCTGGCCTGGGACTTAATGTGCTACAAGTTCATGTATATATATATATATATGCTTTGCACAGCAAATGTGTAAATGCTTGCACAGCATCAGGTACAAAACTCAGCTTTGCATTCATGCTAGGTACCTCGGTGCTTTTAGAATAAATTGTGCCCTTGCACACCAGCAATATGTATGCAAGGAAAACTGGGGCTCACTTTAGTTTGGTGCAACTTGTTTAGGGAACTACTGTAGGAGRAAGAGAGCGGTATATTCCAGGCTAATGCCGGGATTATGTGTCATCTGACTCGGCAGCTCTGGGGCATTAACTGACATTGCGTATCAGGTTGGGTTAATAACCTACCACTTGGTTCTGCTTGAGCAGATCTGTGTGCCCAGGGTAGAGATCAGGGACAAACACAGAGTCTCAGAGGGAAAGGATTAGTTGCTGTGTGATCAGCCGGATGGCACTTGCACCACAAGATGTACAGACTTAATGCCTGGATCTGCTGTGAATCAGAAGCTACATCTGGAAAGTAGCAATATAAATCTGACTCTCCAGGGATGCCCACAGCAATGAAAGCAGGCCTGGATGACAAAATGACAGATAYTGGCAACTTGGACGGGATATTACCAGAATGGGAGAAAAACTTAAAGGATATAAAAATACCTGCTTGTTTTAACAAGATGCCTCAAGAGACTGGGAAGACTTTCCCTCACTCCAAACAAGTTGGGAATTACCTATTAGGCAAAATGATCAACAAGGGCTCTTTTGCCAAGGTGATGGAGGGGCTGCACATCCCCACGGGGGAGAAGGTAAGCTCCTAATGAAAGGGTACCACGCACTAGGAATCGCAAGTAACCTCACACAAAATTATGTCAGAGAATTTCAGACCATTTAATCCGCAAACCACAATCTACTCAGTGAATTATCCTCTGAACCTTATCCTCATAAATTAACCTCATAAATTGAGTTTATTGCTTATGTATAATCAGTCACATGTGTGAATATGTACTGAGTGCAACTGTTTTCACAATTATAAAACAATATAGACAACAAAGATATCCTCCCACTGAAAGAGAATAGAATAATGGCACAAGGACAATTTCAAATCTGCTTTCCCTGATAATCTTCAATGAGTAATTAGTGCCACGTAACTGACCTTTAAAGCTATGGACAACACTTATTGAAAAGCCAGCCACTCCAACAGCAATCATTTATACGGCAGGATACAGATAACATCTGTTATCTCTAGCTCAGTTGGGCTAAAAGAACATACCACTAGACRTAACTGTGGAAAGGTGGATTACTATCAAGTGGCTTTTTGATTTTTACTTTTCTTATGGCTTCAGTAGCTTCACTGGCTGACTAGCTGCCCAAACTGCAAAGGGCCTAATCCCAGCCCATTATAGCCAGTATTTCAAATGGCTTTCAGACCGAGTCAGAAGGGAGCATGTTAGAAAAAAAAAATGTGGTACAGTACAGATGCAGTTAACAGTCAAGCATGGAGGGATTTTTTGCACTTGAGAATATTTCATATATGTGTATTTATTAATGCAATCAGATAGATAGATATGACAGTTCAGCCTTCTTGTTTTGGCTTTCAAGAGAAATAAAAAGTGTATTTTTCTACCAAGAATGTCTCCCTCTGTGATACTGATTATCAACATCACGTCAAAAACAGCTTCTCCCACATGTCAGCTTACTCCCCATCCTTTTGAAAATTAATCTAGGTTGCAAAGCCTGTTGCCAATTAGCATATATCCTGCAATTTAGGTAGCTATAAAAGTCATTGACAAGAGAAAAGCCAAGCAGGATTCCTACGTTTTAAAAAATATGAAGCGTGAGCCATGGATACACCAGATGATTAAGCACCCCAACGTTGTTCAGCTATATGAGACCTTGGAAACTGACAACTCCTATTACATGGTGATGGAGCTGTGCCTCGGCGGCGACCTCCTGGACAGAATTTGTGACAAAAAGAGGCTGGCGGAAAGGGAAGTAAGGAGATACACCAGGCAAATTCTGTCTGCAGTAGAGCACCTGCATTGCCACGGGATTGTTCACAGGTAAGATGTTTCCCCCCTTCCAAAGAACAGTAAGAAAAGAAAGTGTGCAAGAACATAGAGTGCCCTTCTTCACCGAGAGCATTTCTTTAATTTTCCCTTGTAAAAACAGGGATCACAAAGAAGACTATGTTCTCTCAGYCCATCTTAATAAAGCATTTTATTCTCAGTGGTGGTAGAAGATAAGCTGTTACACACCCCTTGGGGAGCAAAGTAACCAAGTCCAGGGATAAGAGCTGATAAGTGCAACAAATTAATACTTTGCCATGATTATCTCAGAATTAGCTGGTGACAAATGTATATCTAATTCAAATATTTCAGTGTGGCTATGCATATAAATATTGATTTCATTTGGGTAGCCACAACGTATTGAAATAACGACRCATCACTCAGGACAGAAGATTGAGGAATCACAGCTCACTGGTTGCGCCAAGAAGATGGTCCTGCAGGTCCAGGTCTGGGGCAGGTCACTGACCTTCCATGCTGGCTTTTGCATTACGGGGACAGATCACGACCTCAGCCACTGCTAGAGGAACCTGAGCAGCCCATGAGAGGAGAGCTGATCTTCTTCCCCCCACCAGGGATCTCGGCACATATGCCAAGAGCGGCAGAATAAGGACTTCCATTTTAGGTGKGAGAATAGGCAAGAAGCAGATTTTCCCACTGGTTTTCTGTTTTACTTAGTAATTCATGGTCAGTCAGATCCTTAATTTTAAATGGTAAATGCACTCATCAAGAAAGCCCCCAGGACCTAGCAAGTAATCCAGTTGACTGTATCGTTACAGCAACCATGAAACAAATAAGCTGTGAATGTGATGGCTCAGCATTTATAAATACTTTGTGACTTGAAATACTTGCAATCCAGCACTTAATTATATTGGATATGTTAATTAATAAGGAATGGATAAGAAAGAAATAGTCAATATTTCTTTCTGACCTAGAGAATTTAAACAAACAAAAAAACCCCACCAGAAAATAAACCCATTTAGTCCAGGCTGACATCCCTGCCTTGCTGGTTCCCTAACTAATCTATTTTATAGCATTTCTTCAGTGCCCATGATCATAACATTTATGTTATTCCCATGACAACATTCCTCATTAATTTCTCAAGCCCTCTTCCCTCTTTTTTGTTTGGAAACAACTCTTCCCGGTGAGCAGGGGAGCAGCCTGACTTCTTCCCCTACTTTTCTCTTCTTCTGTTGTATCGTTTTCCTGGGAAAGCTGTGCGAGAGACAAGAATTTTGCTGCATACCCTGAGAGCAGCCAGGTACGAAGTGGTGTGGGCTCCTCTGGAGACTTGCTTTACTACCAAATCCCCTAACCAAAGTAAAATTCATCCCTGGCTCTCAAACGCCTTGTCACAGGGTTTATGAAGTTGCATGGTCCGGCAAGAGTCCAGCCACCTTGCTAGGTCGCAGGTGTACGTTCGGTCAGGAATACCTCAACTTGTGACCTKCTGCTAGCTTTCAGATTCAGAGCTGCAGCCTTGACCTCATACCAGAAGTAGACTGGGAAGGATCTGGAAGGGCTTCACCGCTCAGCTCCAGCTGCAGTGATTTATAGCAACTCACTGCGGAGGTTAAACCGACAAGGATAATTGTGGGTGTATCCTCTTCTGAAAAGAAGGAATCAAAGTTTCCAGAAAGATGAGCACAGAAATAGGAAAGTTACCTCACAAAGTCAATCTGATTTTCTCATCTAAGCACTGAGCAAAGCTCAAGTCTTTGCATTGCTTTAAAACAAGGAAAGGAGGGTTCCCAAACTGCCTGGTGGGAATGGCTGCTGCTCCATTCTACCCCGGCACCCCACGGGTGTCAGGGCATTGCGGCAGAGGGTGCTGGTTAAATCACGCTACGTATCATGGCAATAATTTCATGAGGTGGATAATTGTGTGCCAATGCTTGGGTCTATGCCTGGGGCCTCTTCATTTTACTAGAATGGAGGTGCCTGGTGATTGCAAGGTCTCATTCCTAAGTGATGAGCTTAAGAATTTGCTAATATCTAATTTACTTTTCCTCAGAAATGTCTTATGAGCATTCCTGATTTTTAACCCTCGGATATACCTCAGAAAAACAGTATTTTCTATTGTCTTAATAATATACTTGATGAAAAACTGGCCAGTTTTGTAACTATTTTTAGTCCAAATTCATGTCGCTCATCAGAAATCCTGTGCTATGTTTTGACAGCTATTTTGTTTCCTAGGCTTTACTTTTCCTATTCAACACTAAAATCAGCACTGATCGAACAAATCCTTATGGCTTAAATTAAGGTTGAGTCTACTTTTAACAGTAAAGGTAGTACCTTTCTTGTCCACGCAAGATCACCGTTGATTTTGATGCCACAGTTGCCAAAATGATCAAGAAGATGGAGGATTGACTCACTTGCCTATTCATCCAGCACACGACATTTTACTGTGCCAGATATAAGAAGGCTCAGGCACAAGATCAGGTTAAAGAACTTCACAAGCTAACACTCATYAACTGAGCTCTGCTAACTATCCCTATGCCTGCTCTAGACATGGCCCAGTGGTGAGGTAAYGCATCTGAGCTTAAAAACCTCAAATAAAGACAGATAAGCTAAATCACATTACCTCGCAATTGGATTGGGCTAGCACATGCACACAGTCAGCTACCAACTCCTAAAGCTGGCACTTGCTAAGTGACAGTAATTTGCTTGTATGTACAGTTCCTAATTTTTCCTGGATATTTTCCCTTCTCCCATATAAAAATGTCATATATCCTTTTGAATCACTACCGGACCAAAGACCTGGAAAAGCATCACAAGCTGCCCTCTAGGCACTCTCTCTGAAGTCCCCATGGCAATAAGAAAAAATTCATGATGTTGCTTAAACTTACAACATTTCTGGGAAAGTTTCCTTTGGAAAAAAAGAACAAGGTGTATATTTGATGCAAGATAACTTCTGACACTATGTAAACTTTAACAGTGACCATTATCAGGTTTTTCAGGCAAGAAAGCATACATTTTTATTAACTGTGTGAGCACTCAGCTCAGCCTATAGAACAGCAGTTGTGGCAATCCAATGTAACATTATTTAATTGTAGTGTAGTAAAAGTCATCAGAGTGCACTGTGGGGTGCTAAATCCGATAGAAATGTCAGATTTGCAGTGGCCTGAAACACAACTAGTTTTAAACTACACAGTTTTAGCGCAAAGGGTTATGTCACAGGGATAGGCTATGAACAAAGTTATCTTAAATCTACTTCCCAGCTTTTGGGCACTGGCTTATTTGCCATTCTAGAAAACATGCTATTCAAATTAAAACCGATTAAAAAGTTATCATTAAAACCATCTCCATCCCATTCTCAGCCTGGGGCGGCAGAGAGTTTCGAGGGCAATGCTGTCCCATGCAGAACCACAGAGATAAAAGAACGGTCCCATAAAACCACCCATCGGGACCACCGGGTACACCTCCGGACTTAATCCCCTGCAGCAGTGCAGTGCTGTTCGTGCAGCACCGGTCCTCCCAGCCCTTGCTCCTTGCTCCTGTCTTCGTTCTCACCCCTCCTTCTGGTTTGTCCTCCTGTACTCTCCAAGGTCTTTGGGCTGCTGAAAGCACTTCAAGACTTCAGAGAGGGTAGGAGGGAAATCCACGTACCTGGAGCGGCTTCTGAAACTTGCTCTGTCCCCCCATGCCTCCCACAGAGCCGAGAGAAGCCCCCAGCGGCAYGCGGGAGGCCGTGATGGGAGTCAGCAAAGCATCGCAGGCTCCTGGACCGCCTCCCAACACCCAAATTACACTGGCTGAGGATTCCCCCGCGCTGCGAAAGATTTCAGCTGCCACTTCAGGCGCTCCCCACAGTGGAGCAATATTCTGGCTTTTGGTTTGAATTTGTAAGGATATAAATGTTCCCACAATAAGAAAATAAGCGCCTGAGCCAGCTAACAGCATTTTTCCTGCAGCTCTGAATTACGTCCTCCTGCGGGGGCAGCTGATACTGGTTGACCCTGTTTACATAAACATCACTGCGGAGATGTCTCCACCTTCAGGGTATCTGTCCCCCACCCAGCTTTGGTACCTCCCCTCCTCCACAAGATCTTACTTTCCAGTTCCCTTCTCATCCTTTATCTCTCTCAGGCACAATTTACTCACAAAGAAAGCAGAAATACTCAACAGTGCTCAGTACTTCAAACAAAGACAAAACCACTCCGGGTCCCAGTACTCAAAACTTTCTTTTTTACTCAAAAGAAGAAATAAATGCTGTTCTTTTTTTTAAAAAAAAATAATACATCAGTAGAATGGATTATTCCTAAAATGAATGGTCTATTTAAAATATATATTCATAAAATATTCCCTGAAATACAGAAAGTTTCCATTTTCCCAACTGAAAACTTCAGGAAGGAATAAGGATCTTGTTACAATTGTAGGCAGAGCTGTGCAGAACTATTGTTATTATTTCAATTAAACTTTGCTAAAAACTATCTGCAAATGGTTAGCTGGGACATCAGACATCTTAACGTTTGCTTTTTGTCTTCATTTCAGGGACCTAAAAATTGAAAATTTTCTTCTGGATGAGAACAACAACATCAAAATCGTTGGTAGGTGCACATTATCTGTGAAGCTTGTTTTCAGCTTTTTATTTTGTGTGGCTTTCAGTGGCAGTTCAGGTACTATTTAAACAGCACATTTTATGAGTGAGCTTGTGATTATTCAATAAACATACCCAAGCTTTTAGAATAAATAAATGTTATGAAGTATAACTTAACAGCTTGTTTATTTGAGCTTTAACTAAAACATATTTTTAAGGGAACAAGGAAAACAATTTTGCCTATTGTTTTCCCTTGTGTATTGCTGGAGAAGCAAGAAACAATTACAGCTTTTATGTGTAGAAAGCTGTTCCTAGCAGAAGTGATTTGTAGACAAAGAAATAAATCTTCCAGGGTGAAACGCAGGTATGGACACATTAGCTTCTGTTGAGTCATTAGTCCAACTAGAAACCTCATCGTTTGGTATGTGTAAAAAAAAAAAAAAAAAAAGGACAGACTTTTTTGGTCACTAATAGAAACCTTGCTAGGGTTGTGAAGCGAACATTTATAAAAATGAGGGAATTTGCACCAAGCAGTTAACACAGCTCAGAGAAACATTAATTTTATTCTATGGAAACCGCACAGAAAAATCCCTGCAAGGGAAGCTCACTCTTAGAGACGCCACATGTTTAACCCAGTGTTTCCCAAACTTTTAAAAGCTTAACACCTCTGAGAAAAAAGGCACCAACTCTTCACCCCAGTTTTATAGCCAGCCAGTCTTTTACAATCACACCTTTCTCTTCCCTCCCCCTTGCACACACGCACATATACAGAGAAAAAGGCTTAAGTTAGCACATTTTACCCCACGTTACAATGGGCTCAAGCACACCCAGCTGAGCCGAATGCTGTAGCTCATTAAGCCATCCTAATGCAGCTGTGTAGCTAAGCTCTTGTACTAGCACACAGTCAACTGAGGCAAACTAAAATAGCTAAGCCAAAATCAACCAAACCAGGCGTACGGCCCCATGGCTGGGTCACTTCACCTTTACCTCTGCTAATTCGTGGCACATTTATTCGAACCCAAATTGGCATCCACAGCTGAGATGTCACCAGATGCTAAAGCCAGCTGCTGTTTTCATCTTTCTCCTATCTTCAACCAATTCGTAAAGTTAAACTATTTTGAGAAGAGACTAAAACTTCTTCACCTTTGTTTTTGTGACCGTCAGATTTCGGACTGAGCAATACTGCAAAGTTTGAGGGTCTCTCTCAGGAGTTGTTACATACCCAGTGTGGAAGCCCAGCTTATGCTGCCCCAGAACTCCTTGCTCATAGGAAATATGGTCCAAAGGTGGATGTCTGGTCCATGTAAGTAGATCTAAAAATATACTTATTGAAACACTCTCAGCCCTGAATGGTTTAGACAAGACTGATATAAATAGGTTGGTGGCACTCTGCTTTGGGGCATCAATGGGGAAAGAAGAGATATATCAGAGAAGGGTTGCCAGTAAAAAAAAATTATGGATGTGAAAAATATATCTTGAAATGTGTATCCATTGCAGAACACTGGAGAAAAAAMCGAATGAGTAATGCATGTGCTGTTCTGAAGTAAGCCTGTGGCAAGGGAAGTCAGCAGAAGGTAGGGTATCCAGCTCTAGAAGCCTGTTCTGAAAAGGCAGAGAAAGAGCTTGTACGTACCAGCCCCCTCAGATGAACCCCCACCCTCCTGTCCTTCTGGCACACAGGTACAGCTGATATCTGTCAAAATCAGAAGCCCTGGAAACCCTGGGCTGGCAAATGGGCATTTCTCTCTACTTTGCCAAAAGAAGAAATCTAAACAGAAAAAATTGAGTCTGAGGGACAGACAGACCAAAGAGGTGGCTACAGCAGAGACAGGAGACCTTCATCCATACCTTGGCTAGGCCCTTATATCAGACTATGATTAAAAAGTGGAGTTATTTACTTCACAAGTGGCACAAACCTGAATGGACTCCATTTTCTTTGTTCATTACATCTATAGGATATGTCTCTTATAATAAAGAATAATGCAGAAGGTGCCATCAGAAGAGTAATTTTTCACATAAATAATCTCAGACTTTCCAACTGCATTTGCAGTTTGCAATTCTAGCAGTCAAGTTTGGGGTTTTTTACTTTTTTGGCAGTTTTTTTTTGATGGATCTGAGAAAATGATAGTATATTAAGTCCATTTTTGTATCCTTAGATCTTCATGGATCTGGACAGGAGAGCCGCTCTCCATATCCATCATTTGTCCAAAGGCAGTTCATGTTTATCTATAAGTATATGTGCCCACGTATCAGCTTCTCCTCAGCTGTTTTGATAGTGACCATATGCCCAGGTCTGAGTGTTCCACCTAGAACACATTTTTAAGCCCATTTCTAGCAGGTATGATTCAGGGCATAGAAGATGAGTATGAGTAAAATAGACTAAGCCAAATCTTCATCTAGAGCATTAAGATTCAAGAACCTAGTGGCTGGTCAAATGCACCTTTGTCCAGACTCCTCCCACCTATTTACAATTGCAATCATAATTCCCTGCAGTATCTTAACTAACAAGTGGTAGGGTAAAAATCAGGATGATATTGAAGCCAGTGATAAAAGCCTGTGGATTTCAAACAGCTCAGAAGGCTTGTAAGAGTATTTGGACTTATTGGCTTAAAAATGCCACCTCCCATCTCACCCCACAACCGTATTGATCTAACGGATCTTAAAGTGCTGCTTCTGTTCAACGCACAACGCTGGATCAAAACCCAAGCCACCTCACTCTGGTCACCTGCCAGAAGGAACAGGAGGTCTGGATGTACAGAACTGCTCTGAACTGGGATGTCCAACCCACTCGTCCAGCTGCGAGAATACGGAGTCTCCTTGAGGAGTTCTCAGCAGTCTTTACTAAACTGTGTATCTACAGAGGACAAAGCATTTTAGTTTGATCTGCAAGGTTGCTCGTAGCTACATATAGGCATCTGATTCAGATGTCTAAAGTAAAAGCTTAGCATTCCTGCTAATGCTATGCTCAAAAGAGAAAGAGGATTTATATACATATAAATATATAATGCACATTATTCCTCTCAAGACCTGCTTCTGGCCGACATACTATATATCAGGATTTTGACCTATGATTCTTACACCTCAGCTTCCTCTAAATTTACCGGATATGTACAGTACACAAAGTTAAGGATGAAGGGACAAATTCTACCAAATTACTTCAGTATAAGTCTGGATTTCAAGAGTGCTGCTCTGAATTTATGTAGACATAACACAGACGAATCAGGTCTAGAGGATGCTGTCAGCACTTAAATAGGATTATACTCATTTCACATTTCAGATGTCCAAATGAAGGCAAAGCAGTAACCTTAGAACCATTTACTGAGCTCACTCTGTTAATAAACATCACATAACAGGTCAAGGGCTATATAAAACTTATATAAGGCCCTTGGTATTTAACATAGACATATTCTACATTTTAGGCATAAAACATATTTACAATTTAACCTGAATTGTTGACATTATCATCATGGAAAAGGGAATTCTGATGAACTAAAATATAATTAGAAAGATAAGTTACTTCTRTTGTCACAAAATAAGTAAAGGATTACAGATTGACTGGACTCTGGCAAAAGATTCCAGTGTGGTGGAGAAATACTGACTTTATGCAGCAGGACTGACAAGGAGTCGTTACAACGGGAACCAGAAAGCCATATTCAGTCAGAAGCACATTCAGAAAACCAGCCAGATTCAACTACTATACTTACAGCTAAGGCTCCTATGAGCAACAGCAAGCAGCAGTGCCTGTTTTGCCTAATCATGACTTTTGTGCATAAGATTTTAAAGATCCTTTGGAGGACTGGAAAGTGATTTGCTTTTGTGCACCAGCTGAATTGAGGAAACAGCTGCTGTATTAAAAAAAATCAGATAATTCAGTGAGATAGAGGAGAAACAGTCTGTTATAGCTAATAAACTTTCAAGTTTAACATGCCATCAGATTCCAGCTACAATTAACTAACTCCGTTACTGTTAACTAGCTACATTTTGTGCATAAGGTTTTAAAAGAGATTTTTAGGATGGCAGCTCCATCCATTCCCCAATTTCCCGTACCTTGGGGATTTCCCCATCCAGTAGGCTGATGAAAAGAACTATTGCCAGKTTAAAGCACCAGTCATGTCTATCATCACCAGCAATTTAAAGTGCATGGTAGTGTTTGCGATGTTGGAAAGAAAAATGTATTTAATGTTGTAATGACATTAGAGATCCATTTGCACTGCATGTTACTCCCACTCATCAGAGAATATTCATGGGCCCTTCTCTCACTTCAACTCCAGCTACATTTAATCCATGTGCTGCTATGTATTATAGAACAACAATCCTTGCTACTTCAGTCAACTCGATGTTGTTTCATTGCAGCGTGTTCCCTTTGTATCTCTGGTGTTTTTTTACTCAAAGGATTCATCAGGAAAGTTTTGGAAAGCATTACATTCAAGGACTAGATTTATCAGAAGGTTTGGTAAAGTGAGAAGAGATTGATCTCACCGAAATTTAGCCATTTAACAATCAGGCATCTGGGTTATACCAGGCAGTTATTGTCCTGTTATTGTCAGTGCAGGGAGATAGTCATCTCCTGAGACACTTAACTGTAGCCTAAAATAGCTGTATAACATAGCTGTGATGAATCTCTCTTGGAGAGGCCTGTCTCTTTCCATTGATAACTACTGATACTTAGGTTTTAGGTGGTTAAAGTGAGACAAGATAAGTTCTAGTTGAGAATAATAAAAAACGTTTATCCATAGGTCACTGATTCAAACGCGAAGACAAAGGTGCCACCATCTGCTCATGGTTTTTCAATGGTGCCATCATCCTTTCATGTCTTTTCAACTGTTTGAAAACATTAAAAAAAGATCGTAGTTGTGCACACCACAAACAGATCTGTTTCACAGATAACATCGTCATCATCTCCACTAATGTACCAACCAGATCAATTAAACTAGAATTGTCTGWATTCCTAAAATGACTGTCTTGACTGAGTTCAATAGAGAAACGGCAAAGGATGGCAAAGAGAAGTGCTGTTGTGGTGGTGCAGCTCAGCGGGAGCAAGGAAGTACCATGGAGAGTGTTCAAGGAAACCTCCCGGTTCGCAAACTCGGGACAGCTAAGCAAGTTTTCCAAACTTCGGTTGGTACTTCTCCAAACCGAATGGCAAACCTTCTCAAAGTTTGCTGATCACTGCTAGCAGACTGTTAGTCTATCGCAAGAGTTAAAGTTTTAAGTCTTTAGCTAACAGCTAGCTGTTACCAAACGAATGCCTTCTAGGCATAAGTCACACCTAATTTAGCAATCTGAGCAAAGCAAGAAGAACTGAATTACTATTTGGAACAATATCTATCACATCAGTCCCAGCTCTGTGTTGTCACTCAGCCTCCAAACTGAAATGCTTTATTCTGGTGGGCTGGGTACACTACACTAACACTCCAATGAGCTTATTATAAAAATAAACAGCAGGTTTCCTCTTTCAACACTGCAGGTTTTCCAGTCACTCACTGTACAGTCTATTTTATACACACTTCCCACAACATTCTTTTCTAGATAAAATGGCATTGACACAAAGAAAAAAGACATAATGTGTATTCAGTACAAATTGCTGCTGAGAGGTAATTYGTAACCTTGCTCTTGATACTGAAGGCAAATCTCTGAAACCTGACTCACAGCTTCGTGGGATTTTTAAACAAATATTTATTAGCATTATATGGAGCTCTGATGTTTGTCTTTTTCTTTGACAGAGGTGTAAGCATGTTTGCTATGCTAACCGGCACATTACCTTTCACAGTGGAACCTTTTAATATCAAGCAACTACATCAAAAGATGTTAACTGGAGAAATCAGCCCTATTCCATCAGATATCTCCCCTGGTAAAGCACTCCAATTTTTATAAAGAATACTGATATATAAAAGGTCTTGTAATAAAGTCAATTTAGCAATAACGCAATCTTCTGGAAAATGAGAGGTACCTTTTCCAGTTGCTTTGTTTGCATTTAGAAATAACTTTTGTGTGCCTTAGGCAAGATCTCTTTATCTCAGGCTAGTAGGAAAATAACATTGTTGTCTCTTCAAAAGACCACTATTCTGGGTTCTTATTTGCAGGGGGAATAAAATGTACATCGCTTTTACATAAGTGGAACAGCTGTGCAATAAATGAGAACACTGTCATGTTTAGTATGTCCCATGCTGTGTGTCATAGCCAGGCATTCTTTCCTGTTTTTCCCAAAACTCAATTATCAAAACCTTAGATAATTTTTCCTGAAGAGCTTATTTTTTGGCTACAGACAGAACCCACAACATTGAGATAATTAAACAAATGGGAAGGCTATTTTTGTGAAGAGTCTGTTTATATTTTTCATGAGAAAGAACTGAAATCCAATATTTTTCAATTAATTTTACTGATGATCTTTAATGAGGTACAATCTATGGAGTCTTTTAGGACAACTGGGAAAGATAGTTCTCAAAAGCTCTAGCCTGAATTACAGTCCATGGCTCAAAAACGCAAAAGTCATGTTGGTGTATATACACTCTGGGTTAGCAGTCCAAAATTTACTTCCTCAAAGCTCAAAATTCTGCTGCTTTACAATGATTCCTACACCCCTCTGGCTTTAGTCCCTATTTTCTCTCCACCTGGACTAGCATCTTCTTTGTTGACCACCACAGGCTTGGGCCCCTTCTCACAGCTGTTATTGTGCAGCTTCACTGACCAAGTCAGAAAGCAGAGCAGAATGAGACATATTTTGCCCAGCTATCTACCAGCATGAGTTCAGATCTCCCCATCATTTTGAGCAGCTTTGCTCTGACGTTAGGCAAGAATGAGCCTAGGAACCAAGATTAGCTTCAGTGGCTGCCTGCAGCCAAGCGCTGGGAAGCAGCAGACAGTTCCAGACTAAGCTGGCTGGATCTAGTCTGGAGTTACAGTATTAAGATAATGTGATGATTCAATTTCTTTTTCTCCCCCAGTAAATGGTATGAGGATATCTACCATAGCTGTCCAGAATGTTTGTACATTAGTCTTTCATTTAGCTTTCTTTGGAGATTGGTTGCCAGATAGCAGCTTCATTTTTCTACAAGCCCTCCATAGCTGCAATTATTATATTTCTAATTTTTCTTATTTATACTATTGTTATAGCTTCTACTAATAAATGCATTATCTCTGCTTTTCTACAAAGCCCACACAGTTAGTGGAAGATTGCGGATAACTCCATTGTTCCCTTGCCCATTGGGAATTTAGTGAGAGAGCAGTAGTAAACGAGCTTTGCATACTTTAGATCTAAGTTCTTCTGAAGGAGATTACAAGTGAAAGGAGCAGCATGTTCCCAGTTTAATGCTCACTTGCCATTTTGCTCATTTCAAAACATCCCCAAGGAATATGGAAGAATTCAGTAGAGTTTTCCCAAAAAGAAAAAAAAGAGAGGGAGTTTATGCAGTGTTGGAGCTGAGTAATAGACATATGGGAATGTTTGAGCTTTCTCCGTCCCAACTCCAGGAAGCCAAAGCACAACACGTCATCTGAGTACACGAGTCCATCTCCCTCCCTCAATACAGCGAGTTTTATCAATGAGATTAACTTCTTTGTGTGATGAACGTAACTCCTGGGTAGTCAGCTGGCACAGAAATGCCCCTTCTCAGAGCATTGATCAAATGCTGAGTGAGCACAATGCTGAGATTGCTATTGATGCCATAGGCTGCATTCACTGGGGTAAATGAAGCAAATTAGGAAGCGAGGTCCAGTGCTGTATCTATAGCAGCATCCATAGGTCCATAGCATGCCTCCTGGCATGGTTTGGCCCATGCTGTCCACCCTGCTCAGGCGTCCTTGGGAGCACAGGGTCACCACATGGGACCACAGCAGTCTCAGAGGAGAGCCGGAGCCGTTTTCTTCAGTGGTCCAGAGGTAGCCCTAGAGACTGGATTTTAGCTGAGGTTCTTACAATGGGGAGAAGAGGGGCAAGTGCCATATTTCTGAAAAAGGAAAATTTTGCACTGCCCAAATAATCAGATATTACTACTAAACAAGCCATTTCATCTGAATACTGCACAGGAGCTGTACACTTCATGCAGTCCTTACTCGAGCCTGACCCGGCTAAGAGGCCTGGAGTCAAAGAAGCAATAGAAGACAAATGGTTGAACGAAGGCTTCACCAGGAAAATACTGAATGCTGCTACCTCTGAGAACCGGTAACAAATTTCACATCTCTCTTCTAGCTTGGGATTTCAGGATTCGGGATTTTAGGGGGAAGTGTTTGGGTTTTTAGGAATATTTTTGTTTGTTTGTTTTAGAAGATTTTTGTTATCTGCTCAGGCTGTTCCAAAATGACAGAATTCTATTTCAGAAAACACCACATCAACTTTTCTAACCATGGATAAATTTTATATAAGAGGAAACATCCTTATAGAACTGCTGATATCCATTGTATCAATAATTTTGTTCTCAACATGCCTCATTGGTGCCACTAATTTCTAGACACTAATCCTTTCCTGCAAAACTAGGTCTCGCATGCCCACCTGAGGGAATTACATTTTCATATTACACTGAAGTTCTTGTTATTCTAATAATTTTTATTCTTATCCATCTTTGTAACTGGCCTTAACTACTCTTCATTTTTTCTTAGCAAGGCACTTTATGGTTTAAGATTATTATAAAAGTTTGAAATAGATACGTGCAATATGACACTTCACATAAACATTGCCAATCTTCGAGATGTTACTCATCTTTCATATCAGGAGGCTGGAAAGTATAATTTGCATGTCTTTAGATACCTAATTTCAGTGATGGACCTTTTACATCTTCCTCACAGCTGAAAGCAGCTAGTCATGGGACAAATATTTTGTGCCCAGATCATTCTGTAAAAGTCAATAGTTTACACTAATCGAAAAAGAGAGTAATTTGGCCTATGCAATCTGCACCATCTGCAATGGTGTCTACAGGACACATGGCAGGTTTTCCTACCACAATCCAGGAGATCCACTACCAGTCACAGTCAGGGCTATAAGAAATCTATGCGCAATTTGTTCATTTCTCTGAGAACTGCCCACCGTTCCTACCTTTGCTCTCCTTCCCTCCCCTCAGATGTGGCTGTGCCCATTCATACTGAAGTTTGACAAGTTTGAAAAAGTGTCTTAGGAGTCTCAGAAGCTGAGGTTGTCATATTTCTAAAATGCCTTTACTAGACTTTACTACTCACAGAAGCCTGTGAGTGAAATAATTATCATTATAACATAACCAGTTTTATTTCACAATCTGATTTATATAAAAATAAAAAATCCTCCTGTACTTTCTTTAGTTCTTTTTTATTTCCTTTGAGATTTTCCTGCCTTTGGGGCTCTTCCTGTCTGCTTACGCACACACACTATCTCTCTGTTAATCCATTTGAGACTACTGTACTGAGAATCAAAATATACACACTTCATTAAAATGAGAAAATGCTGTTTTCCATCTTTTAATTTTTCAGGCTTAATCCTGGTGGGTGTCCTTTCAGAGTAATCAATTATATCAACAATAGGATATTTAATAATGGAGTAACAGAGCCTCAGCCCAGCAGTGAAGTTAGCGTAGCCAGACAGAGGATTTTTGCACAACAGTGTATCATAATTTGCCTGTACAATCGACTTTTAGCCTACTCCAACTACGTCACAAGTGTGTTGCCCCCTTACCGTAAATTCTGACATTGTACCTGGACACATCATTTGTATTTAAATACTTTTTCCTAATATTTCAGACTTTGCCCCAGTGAATTGAATCCTGTTGTTTTAAACTACATGACAGAAATGATGGAGTTCAGTCTTTCAGAAGTTATCAACATTTTAATAAATAACAGACCTTCTCCTGCCATGGCTTCTTATTGCTTATTGCTGAAGAAACTGCTCAGGTACCAGAAAGACCGCAAGAGAGCCCAGGTAAGATATCATGATCATGACAGGCATAAAGTGCTCCCTGGATTCACATGAGGAACATCACAACAGCCACACAGCACGTGTGAAAAAGGTGGTTGTCCATGGAATGGAGACAAAACTCACCAAAAATAGTAATGAAATTGCAGATCTGGGTGCAATCTCAGGAAACCTACCTTCTGGCATTCTCAGAGGTGATTATTTTAAGAGATTTTTTTCCCAGAGATAAATATACCTTTTTTTATGACTAATGAATTTTAAAAATGGGCTGCTGGTTGTAATGGGATTGAGAATTACTTTGCTTTACATAAAAGATTACTTTTCCATTGGGAAAAGGAGCATTAGCATCTCAGTGACCTCACCATCCCTTCCCTTTCTGACTGGTCCATGAGGGCCTGATCCAAAGTCTGGGGAGGTGAGTGGGAAGCTGTGAAAGTTGTAAAATCTTTTCCCAGCATCTTTTTTTTTCATTTTTACCACTGTATCTTATGCTTACACTCCAGCTCCGACTCACTCAGGGACATGGAGTGAGATCAGAGGGGACAAAAATTTAAAAAATAAATTCAGAAAATTATGGTAATCACTGGTAAGGCCACAATTAGTTAAAAAGGCTGTAAGCTTTTGTTTTACAACCGTCTCCACTAAGGGGTTCACAGCTCAGTCATAAAAATTTTGCTTCAGGCAGAAACTAGGCAGACAGGAAGCCAAATTCCAGCTTCTAACACACAAGTGCAATAGGAAAAGTTTCAGCTACAAAACAACACACATCAGCGATTAGCCTCCCATTCAAAGCCTTCGCCCCAGAGAAGCTGTATTTTGAGAAGGTCCAGTTGACTTCTCTAGAAATTATTCAGATGAGCTTGAGCAGATCCAGATCTCCATCCCAGCACACAGCCCCAAGGTCGCAACAGCCTGTGCAGTGTTTGCAAGCAGAGCCATAACTCAAAAATATGAGTTGGGGAGTGTGTGTGTGTGTGTGTGTGTGCATGCTTAGGGGGAGGAGGCCTTCCTTCACATATGTGATTTTTTTCATACTATAATTTTAAATTGGATCTGCTAAATCATAACTCACTCAAAAAGAGCTGTATTGTGAAGGCTATTGACCAGCTTTCTTGAATCTTTGGATATCAAGCTGATTTACAGTCCCTAGAGATCTAGCCTTGCAGGCAAGTGGTAGCGTTTCACGTCCTCTATGACCTCTTTCAGCATCCTACCCGGGTGGAAGGGGGAAGTGATCATGAGCATAAAGTAAGTTACAAGCTGATTAAGGGGCTGCGTTGCTTCCTGCCACTCCTGGCATGCAAAATGCCCTCTTAAGGCAGAGAGTCAAGCTGAATTCAAGCACAGACCCAAAAAATGGCTCCGATTGTAAGGTAATAACACTACAAATTACTGTTTTGAAGTCCCAGTATATATATATTTCCCAGGCAGGCTGGAGGTTTTGGTAGAGCAAGGAGGAAAAGAGGGGAAGTTTAACAAAGGAATGACTGRCATTTTCTTTCTCCGTGTTGACATTTTTCCAGTCAAAGGTTTAAACCCAAACCAGTACTGACCCAAAATAACCTAGCCAGTTAACAGCTCAAAACAGTGGCGACTTTCACAAAATCACAGAATCACAGTCTGGCTAAGGTTGGCTGTGACCTCTGGAGRTCATCTGGTCCAACCCCCCTGCTCAAGCAGGGCCACCTAGAGCTGGTTGCCCAGGACCATGCCCAGATGGCTTTTGAGTATCTCCAAGGATGGAARCTCCACAGCCTCCCTGGGAGACCTGTGCCAGTGCTTGGTCACCTTCACGGTGATAAAGTGTTTCCTAATGTTCAGAGGGAACCTCCCGTGTTTCAGTTTGTGCCTATTGCCTCTGGTCCTGTCACTGGGCACCACTGAAAAGAGCCTGGCTCCGTCCTCTTTGCACCCTCTCTTCAGATATTCCTATATATTGAGGAGATCCCCCGGAGCCTTCTCTTCTCCAAGCTGAACAGTCCCAGTTCCCTCAGCCTTTCCTCATAGGAGAGATGCTCCAGTCCCTTCATCATTTTTGCAGCCCTTCACTGGTCTCACTCCAGTACATCCATGTCTTTCTTGTACTGAGGAGCCCAGAACTGGACACAGCACTCCAGATGTGGCCTTACGAGCACTGAGTAGAGGGGTAGCATCACCTCCCTTGACCTGCTGGCAACACTCCTCCTAATGCATCCCAGGATACCATTCGCCTTCTTTGCAGCAAGGGCAAAAACCCATCACTGGGTTATGGTCAACTTGGTGTCCACCAGGACCCCCAGGGCCTTTTCTGCCAAGCTGCTTTCCACCTGGGTGGCCCCAGCATATGCTGGGGCCTGGGGCTGGGGCCTATGTTCCTCCCCAGGTGCAGGACTTGCCACTTCCCCTTGTTGAACTAAACCTAGTGGGGACATGTCACACATGTGAACTGGGTATGCACTCTGGGATCTGTTCAGTTGTGTCATATCACAACTCCCCATTTCTACACCTTCCCTATGTCCCTTTCCATGTAGTTCCCAGGTGTGCAGTTCTTTCTTCTGCACCACAAAACAATGCTGATCTGCAAATCTTCACAGGTTCAATGTGGGGACTTCTTAAATTTGCATTTAGACAGACAGAGTCTCCCTTTGACAGCTTTGCAGGGAAATGACTCACTTTTAGGAGGACATCTTTGCTGAGAACCTGAAATACAGGCACAAGCTCGATACCTAAATTTGGCAGAGTGGATTCTATCATAAAAAATACCTTCTAATATCTGTTACTAAGACATAGAAATTAGGAAATTAGAAAAGACTAATTCATACCACTTTTCCATGTCATTAAAAGTTTGTTTCTTCTTGTTTGTTAGCACAAGGTTTGTAAAGGCTACCTTTAAACTCATAAACACAAAGCCTGCTACTAGTACCATTTAGAGATTACCCTGTTATCGAAGAGTGTTTGCAAAACTTGTAGGTTTTTTCCCAGACAGTCACCCTACATTGTTTGTTTCTTAATTTCATCCCTCTACTCTCTCTTACATTCTTCTGTATTATGAAAATTAATATTTCTCCCTTGCTAGTAGTTAGGCTCTGCAACTATTTATAGTTAATAATGATCACCTCTTGGTTGTTTCTTATTCAAGCCTTATACACAATTAACCTGTGCAATCACTCCTCCCCAGGAGCTTTTAAATCATGACTATCAGTGCTACCACCTTATGCCAGTTTCTCCAATGTTCAATAATATTCGTGTTGCCCAGAAAGACTGGGATTTGGGCAAAAAGAGGGGGGAGAGAGGAGAAGGCTGGCTAAGAAATCAAGTTGGGCGTTCTTACTCAATGCTTTTATTTTTCCAGTATCCTCTGGCCTGTTCTTCAGCAAAAGCTACTTTATGCACATGCTTACACAATGGCAAAACTTAGCCCTAAGCATATGCAAAGTATATAGGGAAAAGAAAAGAATGCTTCTCTTGGATCCCAAGGCGGAGCCCCACACGGGTGGCATGACGTTTTTGGGCAGAGGCAGAGCCAAGAGCAGGCCCCAGCTCCCCTGGAGCCCAGCTCACGCTGCGCTGGCGCGGCTCTCGGAGGAGGCAGCTGGCAGGGCATTATCTTGGGGGGAAGATTCTCTGCTTTGGTCTAAAAGAGGCCAAATTCAACCACCTCTTTGGCAGGCTGTAATGCACTTCTGCGACCACCCAGCCACAGAGAGTTGAAACTGAGGAAGAAGCGTAAAGATTGTTAACAGAGTGCAAGGGGGAAATTTCCCTCTTTTTCTTCATCTTCTTGTTGAGATGCTGATAATGTTACTGGAGCTTAATTACAACAGCATGGGTATTTGATCTTTGCACAAATTATGCCAAGGATATTTCAAAATGCATAGATAGATGTTCTTTCTATTCTGTATAATGCCAACTATTTGCTATTTATTACTAGCAGTGTGTGATCTGTCATTAAATCACATAATTTCCTTTCAGCTCTCCAGATTTTGCAAATGTATGCATCAGCTTTAAATATATGCATAGTTTCACTGAGCTCAACAAGACAACTTGTGTGCATAAAATTCAAGCACAAAAATTAGCATTTGCATCTAAATTAGTGCAAAATTAAATCTAAAAGAGCAAAAGAAATAAGTAACAACTAACAGTCACAGGTAAAATGAAGTACCTTGAAAACAAATTGCCATTCATTTACATTATTTCTTTCCAGGACCGTAAAGGATATTGTGTATTCTTGTCTGCCTATGAAAAGAGATATTTACAGACAGCTAATATTTATAAAGGAGTAACTTTCTGGTAAAAAAATACTCCAGTATTTTTGAGCAAATTAGAAATCTCCCCTCCCCTCAGTGAATTGTAGAGAAAGTTGGCATCTAGCTCTTCTGAAAATTCTGTCCAAAAAGAACCAAACATATCAAATATCAACACAAACGAAAAAGTATTTGCATTCATGACAATGCTCATTAATAATGCGCAATAAAAAATTCCACCAACACAATCAGCCCAAACATTGTTTGGAATTCAAACACATATTCGCAAACCACTGCATTCAACTCATTGCAGGCAGCAGACTACGGTATGATTTTTCACACAATACCGACGAAACATACAAGTTCCTGGGGACAAATTTTCAGCAGAACTTCTAATCTACAACTGCAAAAAAGCCTGTGGAAATTATTTTTCATGTACAAAATCCCCTGTGTTTGAAAAACCAGTGTGAGTCATTGTATTTGCAACTCCTCCTTGTATACACACGTTAACATTTGTACATGCAAATAATAGTTTTGGTGGATGCAAACAGATGTGATTCTCATTTTTCTGGGTGCAATTAGAGAAGTCTGCTGAAAGCTTGACCCTGAAAAAAGCGCAAGAGCCTTTCCATGTTCAAATTTGAGCCATAAGTCATTGGATAAACTTAAAACACAGCCTGTCCTTTTATGCATCATAATTTCTCCAAGCAATGTATTTACATTTTATGTGTTCTGTTGTAGAAGAGGGAGCCTTAATGATTACAATTTGCCATCCAGAACTTTATAGCTAGTCCTTGCAGAAAATAGCATTTCTGCCAAAAAGCTTCCTGCCCAGGTGCTTAACCAATTAGCTCTTAAGAGGTCTGGCAGTAAAACCAGTCATGGCAAGTTTTCTGATATACTGTATATAAGGTGACAGCTTGCAAAATGTAAGATGAAAATTTGTTTTCTTAACTAGCAGTGTGTAAAATCCTGGGAGACTATTTGATTGCATAGCCTAAAATGCTTATGACATCTCAAATTCCCAATTGATCTAGTGTGGTTTTAGCAACATGTTGTCAACTTAAACATATTGTGTTTCTTTTTATAAATACTTTAAAAATAATTTCCTTAATTGTGATTGGGTGCTGCAAATATGTAGGAAGGATGGAGTAACCCCACAAGTTTGAGGTTTGGGGCCCTTCAAACTTTTTCAAACATTTTTGCTAACTCACAAAATACATGCAAGCTTTCAAAAGTGCCTTTTCTCCACAAATTACACCCACTGTTTATAATGGCATGTTAAATTAAAAACATATTTTTCACAAGGGGAGAACTTTGCAATGCAAAGAATAGAAGAAAACCATGAAAGATAAATATACCATAGTAAAACAAATTACTTCTCTGATCCTGGAAGCGAGAAGTTTGTATTATGTGGGGATGGCAGTGAAAAGATCAAAACTTACTATAGATAATCCTTGAAGCAGTAGCTGCATAACGACAAAGTGAGTCTGTCAAAGACGATATAAAGAACGTGCAAAAAAGCTTGGTATTGAACTGCAGTATCGATGTGGATAGTCGATACATTTCAGAAATTTCATTTGCAGGAGTGCCAGACCTGAGAGTAGACGGTCTTTGGCAGAAGCAGCACATGGCGCAGATGATAGCTCATCACGGGACTTAGTACTGCAGAAGGGGATGTATTTCACTGTGCAGCCCTTGCATTTTCACAAGGTTTCGATACCTGAACCTCAGTGTGCAGGAGGCTACCACACTGAGGACTCTGAAAACTTGGATCATGGGAAAGACAAGTGAGAGTTCTCTACATATGAGAACACATCCCCACGTGCATGTAGGATGCATGTAGGAGTAAGGATGATGGCACTGCAGCAGGAGGGAGTCCTGGAGCCCATGCTCGTGTCAGGATGCTCAGTCCCGTTACCACAGCTCCATGGAGGTCTTCCTGCTGCAATCGCACTGCAAAACCTTCCCAGGACTGCTCTAGCCCTGTGCTGACTGCCTGCCCTCACAGCAGACAGCAACAGTGCTACGATAATCTTCCTTCTGGATCGGGGGGTGGTTTACAGCATGTTTTTGCTTTGCAGCATGAGCTCTGTGGTACCCTGGTCTCCCTTAGACATCTGATAGCAGACTCTGTGAGCCATAAGCCTCGAAGGAAGTGCTACGGGCTCTCCAAAGATGGCATTCTAGACTCCAGTGGGTTTTCATGAAAACYTGCTCCCTGTGGCCTGTGTGGTAAAAGGCAGGGTCTGCCAGCCCATATGCAGCTGGGTTTCAGGAAGAACCTCTGGCATGGGGACTGCTCAGATGAAAAGTGGATGTGTGTAACTAAGGCTTGCGTAAAAACTAGATTTCCCATTGCACGTGTCATGCTGTGATCTCCTTTAAAGTTCAAGGTGCTTTTTTGCTCCATACTAATTGAATGGGTGTCTGATCATTTTGCAGAGGGAAAATGAAGCAAAAGAACACAATATTAATCCTGAAAAACATTTGAATAAGGAGCCAGAAATTCAGATTTCCCAGAAGGCTGAAACGGACACTCTGGAAAGCCTCAGAAATTATGGCAATAGGGCATTTCCTTCTGTACTAACCCTGGCAGTGTCAGATGCAATTCAAGAAGATGAGATCGCAATTACATTGGAAAACCAAGAAAACTTCCCAGAAGGTACTGTTCTGAAATATAGTCTTGGCATCTTAGTCTGAAAGGGTACTAGGGTATCTGTCTGGGAAAAAAAGGGAAGTCAATTCCTGCAAATGCTATAGAAATATCCTTCCACTTTGTTTTGAAATTACAAGTATTTTGAGCAATTGTTTCCCAGCCCCAAGTTTGGTGATTGACTTAATGTTGATCAGGTGAAAAAATTAGCAGGTGAACACCTGATCCAGTTTATACTCTGCAGGTACTCATTACAAATAACGGTTCTGTGTCATTTTGCAGGTTAGTTCCTCTATGAGTCACCCTGGGATGGTACTAGTACTGCTAAGACACTTCCAAGAATAGACATTTATGAGTAAAAAAAGGAAATTATTTCCATTCCCAGGATGAATGTGAGCATGATGCAAGTGTCACAACTTCACTTATACTCAAGAAAGGGTTGCACTCACATCCATGGCATCATTTTCCATAGTCTCAAAAATATAGAAGATGCACAGTACTGGATAATTAAACTCCCGATCTGAATTTCAACTTATTTCTGCTCCAGTTATTGCACACCCACAGCTATTCACATATGTGGCATGGTTAAATTAATGTGATACATAGCTCCAGAAGCATAAATAAGTAACAGTCATTAAAATTAAACCAGGCAACTTTATGCTGAGATGCTCATTTAAGACTGTTCACCCAACCAAAAAATTGCCAATTGCCTACCTCCAGATCATCATTTGCTTTAAATCCTTGGTGCAAAATTTCATTCTATGTCAAGATCTACTTTTGTTTATGCCTTTACAAGTACTGACTTTTTATTATGGGATGAAGCTGTTTTGATACTAACATGTTATTTTTCTTGAAAATACCATTCCAGCAGAAGCTGATCTGATTTATTCTATATTCTATTTAGTTTCCAAGTTTGCAGGCAGAGAGTTGGTCAACCTCGGACCTCCTAAGTCATCAAGCAAAAGTACGCCATGTGAGGCAATGTATCAGCCACTTTTGGACTTTCAGGAGAATCTGAATGATTTTGAAGACTTGACTGAAGCCGGAAAACCATGTTTTYATGAGAAATTGCCATCCACACCAGCAAATAACCGACCTCCCTCTTCAAACGTCCAAGCAATGACCCGTACAAGAAAAGCGCCTCCCCGGTCCCTAATGGAAAACAGAATTATTACCAGGAGTCCTTTGCCTCATCAGGACATGAGGTTTAAAGAGCTTCTGAAGGCAGTCGATGACAATATTTACATCCCAACATGGTGGCACCTTGATAAAGAGGGCACTGATCTCCTCCCGATTGACTCTCCCCAGCTGTCACCTTTCACCAGGCTGCGACAAGCTGCCCTGAGAGAAACCCTACCTAGAAAGATTTCCTGGCTGGGGGCACCACAGCAACATACAAATATCTCCCCTCTGGTTTTAGTCAACGGTTCAAAACCACCAGCCTTCCCTATGTCCCAACAGCAAACGTTTACCATAAGAAGTATGAGGCAGCCTAAAGAAAACCCAACTCATTTTTTCAACAAGAAAACTAAGAAAAATTTTATCCAACTCAGACACACACCTAAAACTACAGATCTAAATCTTCCAGTTTTATCTCCACCGTACCAAAACAGGTTGGGGAAAAAAGCAGAGATTCTAAGGTTAAATTTTGCGTAAATAAAACACCCACAAAAGCATCAGAAGAAAATAGGATGAAGGGGCAGGAAAGAAACAAAGATGGACAGAAACAGAGAGCGAGAAAAGGAAGGCAGGAGAGATGAATCCAATCTTAAAATGAGACACCTCCAAATACAAAGAAGGATGATATGATTTAAGCTCTGTATCCCCTGATATCCATCAAACATTGGGCTACAAATTTTGCGGAGTGCACCAAAGACGCACAAAAACAGATGCCACTACAACAGAACAACATGAAGCATATTTAGGCAAAAAAGTATACACTGCAGGCAGAAGATACGATTTTAAATATTTTTTATCTCTGCATGTATTGTCCCAAACTTATGTCACTTGTGCTTATGCATTTCGTTCAGGAAATAAACCTGGTCTGGCAATTTGCGTTAAGCTGTGAACATAATGCAGAAGGTAAAAAAACAGTAACAATGATGGAATAATCAATTTTTGGGGGATTGTCATAATAAACAAAATAGTCACGGCACTGGTCTTTTCTTTATTTATTTATTAGTTTTAACTGTGTGCATTTTAATTAATGGAGACCATGCAACCTAACTCCCCTGAAAGGAGCAAATCAACACATTTTCCTTGTAAATTTAACAGCTTAATTAGGACTGCTTATTTGTAACTGTGTGCCTTTGCAACGTTTGTCTCTTACTATTGAAAACATGCATTTGCTTTCAGTTTCAATGATTTATGCTTCTTAGCTAGATTTTCGTAGTACTAAGCTTTGAGCCTGATTCTGTCTTCTAACCAGTTTTATATCAGTTTAAATCCCTTAACTTCAACAGATTTGAACTTGACTGACTCCAACAGGGGTGAGAATACAATGGGATTCTTCATTTTTGCTGTTCTGTAAGCTCACGTGAAGAAGTAAAAGATGTGCAGAGGGTTTCTAAGTAATACTAGACAGATATACAGAGAATAGCAGCAAGAAAAAGCCGCAGCAGCGGAAGGCATAATCCTATGAGCTAAACCCAAGGCTTTTATCTGACAAGCACCACGGTAAGCATTTGGTCACACTGAGTGGGACCAAACCTACGGTCCTGTTTTATCCTGCCTCGCCTTCCCCCACGGCACCGGGACCACATCCACGGGGTGAGCTCTTTGCGGTGCAGGCAGCTCCTGCACCAGCGTGCCGCGCCGCCTCGGTGGGGCAGCTACCGCAGACCCGGACGGGTGCCAGCCACTCCGCCGTCTCCTCGGCTGGGCTGAAACAGCTATTGCGGAGCCCTGCTCTCAGCCAGCCCTGAAACGACCTCTGAATAACAGAGCTGTTTTTAACTCAGTACATCTTTGCTGAGCAGGCTTACAGGGCAAGTCCACAGCTGCAGCTGAAGAGCTGGAGAGGAAGGCTGGGGCGCGTGGGCAGGAATTTATTACGCCAGCTTCGCCACCGAAGAAAACACGCTGTGTAACTTTATCCTGTGAGCGTGTGGCTGCAAGTCAGCCGTGCCACATGGGACTGCAGCTGAGCTAGGTGGAAAGGCTAGTGCCTCTGCCCATTGCTTTTTTTCAAAGCTTAACGTCTCCTCAGAGCATAACAGCACATGTAGTCACTCCAAAATCTAGTTGGTCAGAATGATCCAGGTTGGAAAGAAACTTACCATTAAAAATGCTTGGTGACCCCAGCACAATTTGGCAGAATGTGGCCAGGAAGCAGATACACGTGTGGCATCCGTACCCCTCCGCTCAGAGGGGAAGGAAGGACCACTGCTCTCTGGACAGGGGCAGGTGGCAAGGAAGCTCAAACCCAGCAGTTTCCCTCATGCACACCCGGGCTAACGAGCAGTGCAGGGGCCATTTGCTGTCCTTATAACTCTGGCACCATGCAATTCAGAACCTAGAGGCAGCTGAGTGATTTCCAGATAATGTTTTTCTCGGAAAATCTGATTTCCTTAGAATTTAGAAAATGTTTATGTCTCAAAAATGTTTTTAGCTTTGAATCGCCCTTACAGAACACTTTTTGTTTGAATATACGGTTTGAAACAAATGGTTTCAGCTGTAAGTTGACATTTCAATTTACTGTTTCCTTTCATAGTATTGAAATGCTTCATTCTGACCATAAATGCCTAAAAGCTTTTTCCTCCACATCATTTTTTTCCAAGAAAAATTTCTTTCCTTGACACTTTTTAATATTTTGTCTTTATACTCTAATTCCAGATGACAATAACATCAAAATGCTCTAAGTTTTTTCACCGAGTCGAAACTCCATTTTCCAAACAGCACTACCACCATTTTCCAGCTGCTCCACGAGCCCTTGGAGAGAGGAGCTTCTGGTTCTCCTTACCAACTCAGTGCGTGTCTATGTAGGTGCCAAGCAGATGACAGCCACAGGAGAATACCCGTTCCCCACTAAAACGAAGTCTGGAAAGGTCAGTGTTAAGTGACTGTGCACCGTGACCCAAGTGCAGAAGAGGCAGCTCTTCCTGGAGGAGCTCCGAATTGTGATGCCTTCATCCTCCCATGGCCTCAGCTGCCTCCAGCTGAGCCTCTGCTCTGGCTGCGGCAGAGAACAGAGGTTTCCAAAATGTGAGACACTTATCAATCAGCAGCTGGAGAAAACATCAAGTCTTTGTGGAGTCCCTGCCACCTGCCTATTCTTTCCATCTTCAAGGTAATATGGTCTCTTATTTCTAGGAGTGGTTTACTAAAAAGCAAGGGAATATCCCTTCTTCTGCCCTGCCTGGCACTTTAAAGGTCACAGTGTTGAAATAAATGTTTCTTCAATATGCCACAGCTGAGTATTGCTTTATAGACGTCATGTAGAGAGAAAAGAGATTTTCTACCTATGCTTTCCATAGACTCATTCAAGGGCTAGCTTCAGTCTGGCCTTCTCCCAAGCTGTTCCAACACCACTGAAACATATATCTGCTCCTAGCACAGAGCGGCCATGTCTGAGCAGGAACTCTCATCTATCACGTATATTAACACTTTGAATTAAAAGCCATCTCATTCCTGAAGGGGAGAAGGGAGGAGTGCAGTTAACGGGTCAATGCCATAAACGTGGGTCCCTGGTCACGTGCTGAGCTGGGAAGGGGCAGGGAGGACAGTGCAGTATAGCTGATAACGTAGCGCATGACGATGGAAAACACCTCCAGACTGCRTGGGTGACCCAGGCAGGGAGATGGTGCCMATATTTTAACAAGTGGTTCCCACAAAAATGTTTCCCTTCAGCAGGTGATAAATTTACGCTTCGGGGATGTGACGTCTGCAGAAAGATGTGAGGGGCTCTGGAATACACCCTTTTATTTAACAATTTAACAAGAAAAAAATATGTTTCTAACTGAGGAAAGGGACATCTCTGCTTGGCAAGAAAATGTACATTAAGATGCACTTGGCCAGAAATGCACTGAGTCATGCAGAGTAGTGTTCGACCAGTGCAATTTATGTGGGGGGAACGGAGGGAGCTGAATGCCTTGCACAAGAGTTCCACAGCATCCTACTTCAGGAAGGKTTATTGAAAATACCTAACACTGAGTAGAGTCTTATTACAACCCTGATAAAAAGCCAATGCTAATAAGATGCAAGGCAAGGTGAAGTGGGAYGGCAAGGCTTTCACACCTCCCCTCTCGCGTTTGGTAGCAGAAACGTTAACAACAGACTCCTAAAGAGACAGCTTCCGAAGGAGCATTTAGCTACTTCATTACATCTATAGCAGTCTCTTGTACAAACAAACTTCACATAGAGTTTCTGCTGGGACTGACACTGGATCTTTAGGTCCTTCAAGTCAGTCTCTATAAGTGGATCCTGCTATTTGCATGGTCTGTCAATGCAATCACAAGAGATTTCCAGCCCTCCATTTCATAGGTTTTCCATTTACACATAGGAAATGGCACCTTTTACTACTATCCTGTTTCTGCACCATATTAATAAGTTCAACTGCTTTATGTATTACCAGTTTGAACACTGTTCTGCTTTTCAAATCACAACTGTTTTCATGTCAGCAGAAGAATTTCAAAYCACAGGAAATTCTGGGGATGAAGTACAAATATACACTTAGAAAGAGCTATCAGGAAGCAGAATCAAACCTACAGTTGGAAAAATATGAAAACAATGTCACTGCTTTCATACTGCACTTTTAATTTCATCATTTTTTTAACACATAAATGAACAAGATTAATAATTTAGCCAGTAAAGGAACTTCTGTTTAGCGCCTGAATAATCCCTGAATAATTCAGAAGTTCTGACATTAGATAGCCTTTGTCATGCTGACCCATCCATCCTGGGTAAAACGCTGAAGAGAGAGTGAAGTGACTGACCCATTCTCTCACAGCCCTCTCACWTTACAGCTTATGAACAACAAAACTCCGCAAATCAGCTCACAAAAACAGAGAAAGCAGCTCATGTTCACCTGTTGTCTGTGCCAGCAAGATGATGAGAAAGGGCAACCGGGAGCATTTTGCTCATCCCTTATAAACACGGTATTAAAACTACAACTGATCTGCAGTCCAAGGAAATCCACTCCTTCAACTTCCCCAGGYTTTAATGATAAGGTATGTGAAAGGTTTAAGAAATTCAGAAGATATTCATCATACAAAAGCCATCTTAAAAAAATCAGTGTTTCTCAAACTGAAAGTCAGCCTGAGAAATATACAAACACATTTTTTCTTCTATAAAGCAGAACTTACAATTTTTATGTTCCTTATATGTAACATACATTTGCCTCACCCAYACATCTGAAATGTATGTTACATTACTGAAAGATCAGTATCATAACGATAGTGAACTTTCAGTATCGTAACGATAATTAACTATTCCCTTCCTCTCTTTCACCACTTTTTGCAGTTCTGATCATTGTTTTGGGTTACAGATTATATAGATGGATACTACAGAAAAATGTAAGGTAGTGAACTTAAGAATAAATATTTGAGATTTCTGCTAGGATTCCTGRCATAAAACATTCCAGCATGAGAACCAGCAGGGACCTTCCTACCAAGTCCACCATTTTCCTGGCTGTATTGTTGGGACTCCAGTCCCTTAYACGCACATATTTTGCAGCTAATCCATTAGAGAGAAAGCGAGAGGAGGCATTCAGGAAAGAGCTATATCAGCTAGGAAGGAGCTATCATAGAGGTTAAGACTTCTACCACCACTCAGGAGAGCAGGCAGAGGGGCAAAGGGAACAAATAGAGCTAAATGCCATGAGGCATACTCAGATTGAGATTTTGAGGAGCAATAGGAYCTTGCAGTGGGATGTTGCTTACCCAACCTTAAACAGAGGAGATATCTCTGACTAAGCTGGTTGTCTAGACTCCTTTGTAGTCAATAGAGACTATGGACATCTGGAAAAGGGGGAGAGTAAATTAGTTTTGGAGGCCCTTGAACAGACTCTTCAAAGTCCACCCATCCGCACTGCCATAAGGACGACTTGCTCCAATTATTGTGGGCTTTGAGTTTCCACAGACTGGGGAATAAGAACAGAGCATCCGTCTCATCTCATGAACATTATAGCCAGCAGGACTCTTTCCTGACCTCCACAGGAGCACAATTTTAAGTCCTTATCTGGAGCATATATCAAAGGCTCAGAAAGGTAGAAGGAAGGATCAAATGGGTCCTTAAACCTAATCAGCTGCTTCTAGGCAGGCAGGTATTTTCCTTGGGACATCTGTATTTAGTAACTGTAACAGCCTTTTGAGGCCAGCAAGAAGACTGAAAGCCAGTCTTTACAAATCCTTTCTTAGAAAACAAGTCCTCTGTAAAGCAGAAAGCGAGTATTCCCCTATTTAGACAAAAGAAGGATTTCAATATCAAGCCGATCCATTGCAGCAGCTCAAGCAGGCAATGAAATGCATCAGGGACTACGTTACACAAGTCTTTTCTATGCTAATTGATACTTAACTCACATCAGCAGTTTCTACAGTATACTTCAATGGGACCAGAAAGGAAAGCAAGTATTCCCCCAGCAAAGGAGGAGCCCTTTGGTTCAGACCTTCAGGGTGTCTTTCCAGTGAAGTTCTGCACACAAGTCCTTGTGGGTATGGCAGTATTTCAAACTACCAAGAGGTCTCTTTCACAGAAGACAGCCTATACATCTGCCAGCCAGGCACTCTTAGCCAGCCTACACCCTTTCCTAGCATGAGCACCAATTCCCACGTTATGGTGACTCTGCTTTTTCTAGGCATTTCTACTTGCSGTTTCCCATATGCTTTAATAGCTCAGCACCTCTCCTGCAACTAAACCAAAAAATAACTCCCTGAGATGACTGACATATAAGCCACATACATTTACACGTAGGCTAACATACAGAGGTGTGGAGGATATGCTGCTACACAATGGAATGAAAGGTTAAATGACACATTCTGTGTTTGTCTGTAATGCCTCCCTTTTATTGCTGCAAGACCACCCCCACCTCCTCGGACAGAGATGGATGAGTCATAGAGATGATGATACAGTCCCAGCTCAAGCTGTTTTTTTATGACAGCCTTCTAGAGAAAGAAAACCATGTTCCAGCCACTTCACTGCTTTCAACAGGAGTAAGTAGGCAAATGTCCCAATCCTGCAGATGAGAAGAAAATTTATATTTCAGAAAACMCGCCCCAAATTGCCAGAAATGCTCTAAGGATACCCTACTCCAATCAGCTTGATTCTCCTCCGTTAAGCTCATTATCTTCCTTCCACAAAAAAAGCAAGCAAGCACCCCTTGAGTTCCCAAAGGCAATCCTTCGAGAACAATGGATATTTGAGAAACTTCTGTGCTCATAGAATATATAGTAAAGATGGCAAAATTTCCCAGAAAGCCTGAAAAATACGCAGCAGGGACTGAAAGTTAGTAAAATCATGACTGTAATATAGCTATTACGTTATCCTGATAGGTATCAGTATGGGACAGTATCAACTAATGAACATCTGAGCTCAAAAGGCACAGCCTATGACTACAGATCATACGTTACACATCTCTATGCAGTCTCAGAAATAATTCATAAGCTGCCCTTTCTTGCTGCTTTCTCTACAGGAGTCTCTCTGCTTCTATGTCTAATTCTGCTTTTGCCCTGTGGATAGCATAGAAGAAATGTCAAGCACAGATTTCAATGTATGAATATATTACATGGCATGGTAAGAGAGCCTCATAATAGCCCAGTTTGGAAGTACTGACTAAAAATTGGCTTAGCAATAACCAAGAGCTGGGATTTTTGCCCTTCTATTAAAGCAAGGAGAGCAAACCATGGCTTTAGGCTTAACCAATTGCATCAAGCTCAGCGTCACTCCAGTGACTGAGCGCACTCGCTATACTTTATGTCCTCATACCCTGTGGTCTCTACAGATTTTTTCACTTTAATTCATCTTGTGAAAATGAATGCCTGCCCACCGCATCCTTGCTTTTGCTTCCTTGGGCCTATCAATGACCCAGAATTTGCATGTTGGAAAAAACGAGTTCAGTGTCTGAAATGAAAATAAAATCTCCCTTCAAATGGCACAAAGTTGCTTAAAAATGTTAATCTGCCTTATTTTTATGATGTGTTTAAAATTAAATGTTCCCATATGGGTACAACAGGGCAAACCATGTCCTTCCATTTAAATAGCCTGTTTACTTTAAAATCTGAAACTAGCTACAAATTTAAACCCTTTTAGTTTTTGTCCACCTGGAAAAAATTATCAAATTCTTAAGTGTGCATTGTAATAGGAGCAAACACTGAAGAGTGTGAATTCTTAGGTTTCAATATCTATTTTTAAATTGTTTTTCATGTAAGCTTTTAATTTAGGTTTAATAAGATTCTAATTGCATTTTTAAAAAAATACCAGTTGATTATTGAAGACATATTTCTGTAGGATTAACTTACATAGCTTAGACTGTTAAAATATTGTTTTAAATAATAATTTGGTATTTTATGATTTATGCTACCAAACCTAAATATAGTTAGTGTAAAATAATTACAGAATGGTTGCAAGAAATAGACTTATTGAGGATTATCCATTTTATAAGAGACACATATCTCCTATGTAATTATTCAATGTCAAGAAGTGTCTTCAAAAATCTGTTGGTAATTAATGCATGATGAGTGCTTAGTTATATTTTAACATATTGCGTAATTAAAGCCAATCGAAAGTTTTGCCATTTGCCATACAGCTCAGAAACAGGAAAAAAATTAGCATGCTAAATGAAATGAGCTGTGCATCTTCATTCTCAGGTCTGCTCCAGCTGCTTTTTGCCACTTCAGCAGTGCAAAAGAGCCAGAGTCCCAGCAGTCTTGCTCTCCTGATGGTTCTCCATAGAGGGGAAATACTGGGTAATTCAAAGCAGCAATAGTGGCTCTATGCCACGTTCCCTTCTCCAGCTAGAGGGTGTAGTATCAATACTGTGTTCCTCCCTTGCTACCAGATGTACTCTTTGAGCTCACAGGTTAGCCAAGATTAATTTATAATAGTTTTACAGCAGCCTAAAGATCTATAAAGTCATTTTTGCCTTGCTAATCTGGCACCGCCTCCTATAGTGGATCTGGTCCTTTAAGCACAGGAAGGTCTTATTTAACTGTAGTCTTAGGCTAACTGTAGGCTTTAGACGTGGATTGAAAAGGCATTAAAGTCACCTGGAATCCGACCCTCATCCTCGCTAGGAGCCGTGCAGCCCCTTGGTGTGCTGCATGCTCCATGGAAATACCACTCTTCTGGCAGGCAAAAATCTCCTGGAACAGTTATTACAATGGATATTATAGGAAGGACTGCACTGGCAGAGAGGTTAACAAGATAGATAAACTATTTCTTCTTTTTCACCGATTTATTTTTACATTCTCATAAATACCACTTCTAATTCCACTCACTATTATCATGACACCCCCCCACTGCACCCCCCAGATATTATATAGAGCATTCTCTTTAGGAGTTTTTGGATAGAAAATGCTTCTTTCCTGCCTTGTTTTGCTCTGTTCAGGTTTAGTCGCCTGTTTTGATTTTTACTGTAACCTTGATGTATAAAACCTGAGCTAAATCAGCCATCCAACAGCACAGCTCAACATTCAAAAGGCACTGAGCACTRGAAGAACCCATGAAGGCAACATCTGCCTTGACAGTGTGTCTGCCATGAGTAAAACTGCCCCAAAAAGAAAAGTGTTGCAGAACAATAGCAGAAGAATGACTTCTCCATGTAGATGACTCTTCCGTTAAGGGCTTATAAACATCTTACATGCGTCTTTGGTGCCACCTTCCTTTAGTGTTAGCTCATAAGATAAACGTAATCTTTGACATCTTTATTTGACTTAATACCATTTCATGTCAAAAGTTAGATCCTAAAAAACTGCTGTACATGGCGTGTAAGCCAAGCACATGTCCATTTGCACACCAGCAGGAACCTCCAAAGAGCTGGAAGACTTCTGGAGATCCACATCATCACAGGCTAAGTAACTGCTTGTGACCGCACTGATCATGGAGCTGTGTTTCTCTGCCATGAATCACTCTTCAAGTAATTAAAACCAGTATACAAGTCAGAACACAACAAAGAATAAAAGCCTGAAACCCCTGATTTTGATGCTTGATCAAAGCCCTTGCTCCTTGTGCAATGCGGTGGCACTACCCTGCCAGGCTGCTGAGGCCAGCTATCAACCAGTGCAAACATGTCACCGGCCCAGGCTGCACCCAGCCCAGTGCGCGTTGGTAATGGCAACAGTCAATCACAAAACAAAGGTTTATCTGAATTTGAAGTATGATTCAGGTCATTGTTTCCTAGGCTTTTGAAAATTAGTGAAGACTAAGCTAATCAGCCCGCTCTGTCTTTATATTTACTGATGTCTGATGGGGAGAAGATTAATGCGAATGTGGGCTCTCTGCTCAATGGAGTAAGGGACTGAGTGACAATGGCCATCGAAAAGGCTGAGGTACTCCATCTCTTTTGTTTTCTCAGTTTTCACTGGGCAGGTGCGTCCTCAGGCATTCCAGCCCCTGAAGGCTACCGGCAGAGTCTGTGGGAATGGCACCGTACCTGCAGGAGAGGAAGGCAGGGTCAGGGACCGCTTAAGCAAACTGAGCACATGCAACACGTGGGAGCAGATCAGATACATCTGAGGGTGCTGAGGGAGCTGGCTGACATCATTGCAAAAGAGCCATCATCCTTGAAAGGTCACAAGGGGAGGTTCCTGATGATTGAGGCAAGGTAAACATCACACCCATCTTCAGAAAGGGCAGGCAGAATGACTCAGGTCAGTCAGCCTCACCTCAGCCCCTGGGCAGATCATGGAACAAATCCTCCGGGAAGCCATTTCTGATCACATGAAAGGCAAGAAGGTGACTGGGGTTTAGCAAGGGCAAATCATTCCTGACCAATCTGCCTGGTTTCTGTGATGAGATGACCAGCTCCATGGACAAAGGAAGAACAAAAGGTGTTGTACATCTTGACCTCAGCAAGGCTGATACTGTTTAGTCTTTACTAGCGACTAGATACACAYAACCTCTTCATGGGTGATACCAATCTGGGGAGGGCAGTCAATATGCAGGAGCACAGGCTGCTGTTCAGAGGGACCTGGACAGGCTGGAGAAATGGGCTGACAGGAACCTCATGAGGTTCAGCTAAGGCAAATACAAAGTCCTGCATCAGAGAGGGAATATCTCCATGGAGCAATAAAGGCTAGGGCTCGACCCTCTGGAAAACAGCAGAAAAGGACCAGGGCATCCTGATGGACAACATGCTGAACATTATTCAGCAGTGTGCTCTTGCAGCAATGAGGGCCAACTACATCCTGAACTATATTAGCAAGAGTGTAGCTTGCAGTTCAAGGGAAGTGTTTCTTTGCCTCCATTTGGCCCTTGTGAGACTGCTTCTGGAGTACTGCACCCAGTTTTAGGCTACTCAGTACCACAAAGGCATGGACATGCTGGAGTGAGCCCAGTGGAGGGCCACCAAGATGGGCAGGAGGACAACGCACAGTGTGCATAACAAGAGGCTGAATGAACTGAGTTTGTTCAGTCTTCAAAAGGGAAGGCTCGGGGGGACCTTATTGCTGTCTGTAACTACCTTATGARAGGGAATATGAAAGACAGAGGGAGCCTCTTCTCCGAGGTGCACAGGCATAAAATAAGATGCAAGAGATGACGTTGGAATTTAGGTGGATGAGAAATTCTGATCGCATGAAAGGAAAAAACTTTTTACCACGAGGGTGATCAAGCACTGGAACAGGTTTCCCAGGAGATTACCAAAACCAGGCTGGACAGGTGCCTGAGCAACTGGCCTGTCTTTGAGCCAGGAACTGGACTAGATAAGCTCCAGAGTTTGCTTCCAACCTGCACGATTCTGTGATTCTGTTTTAGGAAAAGACGGGACTAGATGCATTTCCCCATGGCAGTGCCCATTTCTTTCCATTGAATATATATGGAGACGAAGGTGGCCAGCTTAGATGTAGACAACCCATTTTTAGATGGTTAATTTACAGAAGAGAAATATCACTTTTAGAACAGAAAACCTCAGTAAAATAGAGACAGAGTAAGCACAATATTATACATTAAACACTAGTAGAGCATTAGTATTTAGTAAGGTACATACCGCTAGGTACTGTTATCCTTGAAAAAGTTCCTAGTTTATTAGAAGTAGATGCTTTAACTCTTAGTTTCTTTCCATATTTCACTTGAGATAGGAGAAACAGAACCAAAACCAGAAATACATTTGAAAAATATAATAGATAATTATATATTTTATATGTACATATACAATCCACAATATACAGAAACATACATCCCTAGTTGTGGGATTAAAACATTTTAAGTAGTACAAAATAATCCTCTATACAGCTCTTCTAAGTGTYGTCTTTAAAAACTAGGAATTCCAGCACTAACATGACTGGATCCCAAGTTAAATCAGAAAGGATCATAGAATCATTAAGGTTGGAAAAGACCTCTAAGATCATTGTGTCCAACCATCAACCCAGTACCCATGCCCACTAAACCATGTCCCAAAGTGCCACATCCACACGTTTTTTGAACACCTCCATGGATGGTGACTCCACCACTTCCCTGCGCAGCCTGTTCCAATGCCTGACTACCCTTTCAGTGAAGAAATTTTTCCTAATATCCAATCTAAACCTCTCCTGGCGCAACTTGAGGCCATTTCCTCTCGTCCTGTCACTTGTTACTTGGTAGAAGAGACCAACACCCGCCTCTCTACAGCCTCCTTTCAGGTAGTTGTAGAGAGCAATAAGGTCTCCTCTCAGCCTCCTCTTCTCTAGGCTAAACAACCCCAGCTCCCTCAGCCGCTCCTCATAAGACCTGTTCTCCAGACCCTTCACCAGCCTCGTCGCCCTTCTCTGGACACRCTCCAGCACCTCARTGTCCTTCTTGTARTGAGGGGCCCAAAACTGAACACAGTATTCGAGGTGCGGCCTCACCAGTGCCAAGTACAGGGGCACGATCACCTCCCTACTCCTGCTGGCCACACTATTCCTGATACAGGCCAGGATGCCGTTGGCCTTCTTGGCCACCTGGGTACACTGCCGGCTCATGTTCAGCCGGCTGTCGACCAGCACCCCCAGGTCCTTTTCCGCCAGGCAGCTTTCCAGCCACTCTTCCCCAAGCCTGTAGCGTTGCCTGGGGTTGTTGCGACCCAAGTGCAGGACCCGGCACTTGGCCTTGTTGAACCTCATACAATTGGCCTTGGTCCATCCATCCAGCCTGTTCAGATCCCTCTGTAGAGCCTTCCTACCCTCAGGCAGATCAACACTCCCGCCCAGCTTGGTGTCATCCACGAAGTTACTGAGGGTGCACTCGATCCCCTCATCCAGATCATTGATAAAGACGTTAAACAAGACGGGCCCCAAAACTGAGCCCTGGGGAACACTGCTCGTGACCGGCCGCCAACTGGATTTGACTCCATTCACCACAACTCTCTGGGCTCGGCCGTCCAGCCAGTTTTTTACCCAGCGAAAAATCATATCATATTAGATACAGGACATTTTAAGTGATAAAGTCTTGATTCTGAAGTTTTCTTTCCTCCCTTTGCTCCCCAGAGTCTGATTTTACTGATTTTGAGGTCTGTTGTACATCAGTATCTGTTTCCCCAAAGAATCCCGCGATGAGGTTGACTGACAGGGAGAGGGTTGTGGGAGAGATTCAGTCTGTGTGGTTTAAGCAGACTATTAAGGTTTGTATTTTAGTTTAGTTGGYAAATCGCATTTTTCTTTTCTAATTAAAATATATATTCAGGTTTGATTTGGGGAGGAAGAAGAACTGTTCTCTACCAACACTACGGTTTGACTTTAAGACCTGTATTGCCTTCTAGCGTTGTCCATCACTTTCCACTGACTGCAGAGAATTTCTTAAATGACCTTGTTCATTATTTAGGCCTTTCAACCAGGTGCTTAAAACGAGAGAGGTAAACCAAGCCCTACAAAGTTATGTGGCAGTGTATTGTGATTTTGTGAGTTATGGAGTTGTGAGACAGGGTGCCATTTTATTGCATTTGCTTTGTTGTTATTTTTTAAAGGGACATCGAGGAGGATGTTGGCGCACACTCTTGACATTTGATGGCCTTATTCCTGCTTGGTAGGTGCATATTCCAAAGAACTTCTCTTACCTGTGGCACCCTTGCTGAGGTATGAAGCATTTCTTCAATGTTTTCTGGGTACGTAATTTGGGGGAAAATTTTCCAGGCTCACCCACACAGAGGATATTACAATTAGTTCATTTATGAGCAGCAAATGGCAGAAAGTATGGCATGTAATTATTTGAACACCTGATTTCTACAATAACCACACCTCAAAATTGAGAAATTGAGTACTTACTTTTAAAAGCGTGTTAACTTATTCATCAAATGAGTCTGGTTTTGGATAGGAATGACCCATGTGCATGTCTGTACTACATTTTCTACATGGGAACTGGAATACTTCTGAGACTTTCAAAAGATGTGCTATGTTTTGCTTTGAATATCCCATCTGGACCATTTCCCAGACCACTAAACACTTTCTAGACTTGGGTAGCATTTTCTCCATGATCTCTCCCTACATTTCCTGACACTAGCTAGAATATGGGATTGAAGTATCAATAAAACCACAAATCATTTGCATTTACAGACACCCCACCCCACCCCAAATAATTAAGTATTCTAAACACAACATAAAAAGAAATAACTTCTTACGGTTATTTCCAGGGCAGTTTTGTAGGCTTTGCACCTTGCCCTGCTATTTTTATTTGTTAGGACAGTTTTGAATTGATAGTATTTTACAAGTGAAGTTTAGTTAGTTCAGGAGAAACTTTGGGTACACATGCAAGGAGCTGGGGCTAAATTTGTACCACAGTTCTGTATTTTTCAAACAAACTCAGTCTACATAGATCACAGACCTTCAGCTGGTGCAAATCAGCACAGCACTACTGCAATCATCTTTACCAGCAGCTGGGACTCTGGCATGGATAAAGCCTTTCTTGTTGAATTAATAGTACTTCTTCTTGTCAGCAGTCGTTCTCAAGAGCACTGATTACGGCTGCTCAAATATTTTGTGACTAGAGGACTAGATTAATAATGACAGGCCACAGAGTAACTATATTTCTTTCATCATTTATGACTTCTTTTCATTGCAAGGAACAGGTGCGCCCAAGTCCCAGTCCCCTATTTCATCAATGTTGTCATTTAAAGTAGCAAAAAAGGCAATTCTTAGTCCCCCTGAGAAGCCTGAAAATCAAAATTATGCAGGTTGGAAAATAGGAAAAGCCTTCTAGCAGGATTGCTTTGCAAATACTGGAATAGTCGTCTTGTAGAAATTACAGCCTTTTTGGTGGATGTCCTTAATAACAGGAAAAATAAATTCATCAGGAGCAACAGAGCTATACTGCATCCTACCTCTGGACAGGACAATGGACTAGGTGATGTCTTAGATCCTTCCTGTCTTATATTTCTGATTCAGTAATACTACCAATTACCCTGCAGTGCATGTGAATACTACATCTCCTTCCTATATGCCATGTCAAAGCATTTGTTCCTTTTATATGTCCTCCTGACATTGCAATATCACATTTAGTCCTTATTTGCTGTTGGTTGTTATGCAAATCTGTGATCACTAATTTACAGCATCTCTCCTAAAATTTCTACATACCATAAATTTATTAATTCAAGCTTTCAAACAGTCCAAAATGTTGTTCTAGTTTAACCAGAATGAAAGAAGTGTTACAAAGCACCAAATTATCAGATGCGAGACAGCAACACAAATCAGAATTCATAGCCAGCTGTGTATGTGGTCACAAATACTGTACTAGAGAGTAAATGACTCAGCCTCCCTCTGGGGGAATTATATGTAGGAATCTCTGCACAATTCTGGGTACTTCAATACCAGAAACAGAGCAACAGAATGATGGGTATATGTGAAAAAAAGCCATAAAAATGACTGAACAGCTGGAGGGGCTGATTTATGAGGAGAGATTAAAGGAATGATGTCTGATTGTCTGCACAATGTCCAACAGCCATATGTTAACCACTTCAAGTATCTGAAGAGTGTAAACACCAAGCATGGGAATAAATAACCAGGCTGGAACAAGAAGGTGTAACTGAAAATATAGAAAATGAATATACTAGAGGAAATTCTTAACAATGAGCTTTGTTAACTAGAGATAAGTATCTGAAGAAAAGCAGTGGGAGTCTTACTGTTCCTAGTAACTTTGAGAGCAAACTGGACAAATCACTGAAAAAAAACATTAGGTATCTATCTAGGGCTGGCAGGCAAGAGAGCTTGCCAGCTATTATTGTTTAATAATTCCTTCCTTTATGATATTTATAAATCAAAATGCAAAAGACAAGTGATGACTCATTCAACTGAATTAGTGATTTAAATCACTTAAAGTTGCAATTTAAAATGTTAAAGCAAACAATATGCTACCCTTGTGCATACTTTACTCATAAACACTTTCTGAAGGTATTTTCTGTCAGGTATTTTTAAAGTTAATAAAACCCCATAGCACTGCACATTTAAAACAAACAAACAAACAAACAAACAAAAACAAAACGCCAACATAATTGTTCCTAAACAATTGTTTAGGAAGCAAAGTTGGACTTCCTAACAGAAAACCACTATCTTCTGTTATGTCTTTCTCACGTCTACCTAATGAAAGTATAAATCACTGCGGTTGTAATCCAGCATTCAGGGATTCCCATTTTCCTCTGCAGCTTCAGAAAATGTTATTTTGTACTTTTCCTTTGCTGCTCAGCCTGCCCGTTATAACAAGAAAAGTTTGTTCCTTGTCAAAAAGCTGGAATTCACATTTATTTGCAAAAGAGGAAGTTGATATTCCCACTACTCTTGCACAAAGCCATATCATTATTTACTAATTCCCTCTTAGTCCCGCTTCTGTGTTTTAGCGATGGATTAGAAGGTTCAAAAGATAAAAATGTACTCAGGGTGGACTCCAGGGAAAGTTCCCCTCAAAAAACATATTCTATGCATATATCTGTTTTGGAAATAATTAGACTCAAGCTCAGCCATAAAAAGGACATAGGGGTGTTGACTTTAACGCTAGTCAATTAGCTACTCAACAATGCAGGAAAGGACCTTATATATCAAGAGCTGGCTCTTTTGAGAGAAAAGCCCAGGAGTAAACCAGTGCCTCTGCTGCTGGGAAGCCAGGGGCCACAGTCAAAAGAGGGTACAAGGCAAATGAACTATGCTGACATGACAATCTGGCTTAGAGTAGACATTCACAGCTTCATCTAAGGAGTACAGACATCAAAATGCTTATAAGAATATCTAACATAGAAAGGGAAACCCTTTTTTCCTAAAAACAGTTTTAACATACGTTGAGAATTATTGCCTCAATCCAGTTATCAAGATTACAGCTCCCAACTTTCTCCATTCAAAGCATTTCTAAAAAATAGAGGCTGCTTTTTCAAATTGAAATATTTTGGCTTTTCACAGTTTTACTATTTTTTAGGGTTTTTTTCCTTACTTTCCTGCTTTCTTTCTTTTCCATGCCATCTCTGAAGAAAGGAATCTAAAAAGTGAAAGAAGGAAAAGTGGAAAGGAAGAAAAGGAGAAAGAGAAAGAAAGATCTAAGGTAGGAAAAAATCCACATGAAACAAACAAACAAGAAAATAGATCACTGAAAATATGTTTCAAAATCTCAGAAAAAGAAAAAAAAAAACTTAGAGAGCTCTCACCAGGATGCAGTGAGGGTCTTGCAGTTTAATATGAATACATATAGCCCATCCCCTGCTGAAGCTACTGACAGCAATCTACCAAAGCTCCAGCAGAGCCATTAGTCAGCAAAGGAGCGATATGTGGAAATCTAGGACTGTGAGCGAGAATCCATCTTGCCGAGCTGGCATCACCCACATGACCTGCTGGCTCTGGCTGCCTGCAAGGTTTAAGCCCACATCCTTAAAAGCATTTAGTGCGCTTAATATGAGTCAGTGGAAATGAGGCACCTACATAATGGTTAGTCACCTAAATACCTTTGCAGATCGAGGTCTTATTTCAGCAAAGGGCACTACCGGGCAGTTTTTGTCACGGGAATCGGGGTTCACCACAATACCACTGACAGAATTTGCCACAGAAGGTCCCCAGCCGAGCAGCTTTATTTGGAAATGACCACGTCTACAGCAGCAGTTACTTTTCTGAGCCAATGTGCACATTTGCTCTTGGTTCACAGGGAAACATTTACAAGAACCCTGAAATATAGAAAGATTTTTGCCGTATCATGTGTTTTCATAATAGAAAGTTTGTCCACAAACACAATCTTTCCAAAAAAAAAAAAAAAGTGTGACTCAAGGAAAACAGCATCCAGGGCAGAACAGAAAGTGAGCTGACAGCCCTGTGAACCCAGAACAGACCCCAAGAAGATCTGTCTGCCAGCAGACCCAGCAGTGGCGTCAGCCAAAGAAGTCAGCCACAAATCCAGACACGGCTGCTGGAAAAACACATTCCAGGTCCTACACACCCCTGCCAAGTCCACCCCATGATTATAGCCACGGACTTTGGAGAACCCAGAGGAAGAAGGTGAAAAGGAATAGGATCAACATTGCCTACATCGGGAAGAGGCAGTGCCAAAGCAACACCGAAATTACCGGTAAGTCCCATTTTACTTTGTTCTTGCCCTATTTCAATGCAGATTTTAGCTATAGTCTTTCAAAGTTTAAAGGAGATTTTGTCATTTTTGGCAGCAAACCCAGCTTTCTTAGCAAACATGATAATGGCCTTACATTACATGGCCTTGTGCCCCAAAGGATTCCAAAGCATTTTACAAACTTAAGCTGATACGTGGCCAATGTACACAGGGACCTCTTCATCCACCACTGAAATGTGCTCAGCCTCTAGGACAACCTGTCATAAATTATTAGCAAAGCACAGAAGCTCTCTGCAGTATTTTAGGCTAGGATGTGATGAATGCTTTACGCTACTGAATCTGAACGAGAAGGTGGAACATAATTATGTGAGCAGAAATTCAGTTGCACACAACACTTTTAACTCATACTCCTTCAGCTCTACATCTACTCTTAACCCCCTACTACAGTGCCTTTTAGTGTTACAGTTTCGTGACAACCTTTGTTTTCCAAAGCCTCCTTTGGTAATGTCCTCAGCTACATGTTTAGATTCTCCTTGCCTTCCTACTGGATCCACATCAATGGTTACTCCTTCACATAGGTGTCCCACCACAGTTTCCCAACCAGAATTAACTTCTTCTGGGACAGCAATATATCAAGGCCAATAAAATTCTGGGTGAAGTCTTGCAGATCTCTTGCCTTTGAGTTATTTACTGCACAGTGATAATTTGTCACATACGATGCTTGCTTTCATAAGCACTGCTGGGTTTTAACTCTCTCCTCCACAAAAAAAAAGCATTTCACAAGTAGTACAAAGTTTTCAGGCCCAGTAGCTACTTGTCCACAGTAGGAGAATTACTCTTAGCCACAATTTGCTTCCTTTTCCTAATTCTACAATAAAATTATCATTTTCACTCTAAAATATTTATTAAGCCACTTAATTCTCACAGCCTTTCCAAAGTCAGGAGAACACCAAATGACTTAATCCTTTAAAAGAAGCTTTGTATAGCTAAGCAGATTTGTGCAAGTGCCTACAGAGATTAGGGGGTTCTAAAGTGCAACAAACCATCTAATAAAGGTTTTCAGACACAAAGCCATCCCAAATTCATGCAATACTGGCTGTGGCTGCCATTTTAAAAGTATTAGCAGAATCCCAGATATTCTGAACAATAAGTAAAACCAAGCACACTTTTAAACTTTAACTCCAAGACAGGGATATAGGCATCTCTTCAAGGGATTTTATGAAAAAAAATGCTTTCTAATTCCAGTTGCTTTCAACTTTCTCTTCTTCCTATCTCCCTAATTATTTTCTCTGGTAACAGGGTTGTCACTTACAGCTGTCACTCATGCTGCATGCAATTCTGGCCCCTCCGGGGCCACCATGGACTTGTCTCAGAATAATCATTGCAAGAATGTCAAACTTAAATTTTTTTATTTTAAGCTTTTGAAAACAGACAGTATCTTCTAAATGTAAAATGTTTCTGGTCACGTGTGAGTAATAAATATTAACTGCCAGTCTGACTCTGAAACTTTCATCCTAATACTCAGCAGACGGTCCCATCCATTTCAGCAGACCTGAATGTGTCACGCAGTACTACATTGTGCATCCAAGAACAGATCCAGGCCTTCATTTAGTTGATGAATTATCACTGCACAAGGACCAGGTAGGAAATCTGTTACACTCTAGCACGAGTTATAAAAGTATGACAAAATTGACTCAATCTCCCTTAGGAATTATCTACAAATCAGGTACGTGCTAGCCTTGAGAAACTGCATTCAAAAGCTCACACACCTTAGGAGACTTGAAATAGAACTATTTACTATACGTTTTAACTACATCATTACACATCTAGTAAAAGCAAACATGTAATAGAGTTGAGCCTGTCAATCTCACGCTGGGCTGAATTTCAGTGCTCTTATTTTCCTTACAAAGCTTCTCATATTCAAAAAGTGAGGAGGATGTGCTAGAACTGGATCACATAGTCTGACTTCCCGGGTCTTTAAATCATACCCAGTTACTCCTGTGCTGGGCCCAGCAGGTTGTGCTTGGCTAAGGCATCTGCGCCTGGCTCTGGTGAGTCCAGCACACAGATCTAGTACAGGGGGTCTGGTCTGATTTGAAGATGTCCAGAGACGGAGACACTAACATTCCCCACAGTGGTATTTTCCAAAGGCTAATCTTTTCTCTGTTAAAAACTTGTGTCTGATTTCTAATATGACTTTGTCTGGCTTCAGTTTCAGGCCATTGGTTTTCATTATTCCTTGGACAAATAAATCTGTTCATAACCATACACAGAGATATCCAGCCCTGACATTCCTATCCTGTCTTCTCTGCGCTCCCAGAGATCTGAATAGATGGCAAAGGCAGGCTAGCTTGTGTGTTAAAAAGGGGAAAGCCCAGCTAAAGAAAAGTTTGCAACACAAAAAAAAMCACCTTTTTTTTTTAAGAAGACAACGGCATCCACAAAAACACRCAGCGTTTCAAGACTGCAGGCTTTCTTTGAACTTACCACCAGCTCCTTGCTGGAGAGCTGCCTCCACAGAATCCCTACCCAGAGCGGCTAGAGGTGAAAACACTTTTCCTCCTCCAGTTTCTCTTGATGGGGGATCCAAGTTTATTCCTCAGTTTGCCACATTTCAAAGAGAAACATACAATGCCAATCTTTTCCAGTGCTTCTTTGTTGGACTGCTACTCTCAGCTGAGGTGGCTGCAGAAAATCACACCAGCATTTTAATGAGGAATTCAGAGAAGTTAAAAGACCTTTCCATTGGTGTTTAAACCTCATACAAACAGCAGGCTGCAGCTGTACCCTTTGCTGCCTATGGATAAATGTATTATTTCAGAACATGGCCAAGACCTCCTTGTAGGAGGTCCTCCAGGACTGGAGCCAACAAGTGATTATGAAAGGCAGCCTAAAGAACATTTGACACTGTTTTCTGCCTACTCTTAACAAGCACCTCATAGTTTGGGCTGCAGTTTGCATGATTTTGGCTTTTATAAAATATGAAACACCTTAGTAGATGGATTTTATGTCTAGGAGATTCCATCTGAGGCACTGAACCCACCCAATTTTATTACTTATACTTTCAAAAGGTTGGGAAAAGCTTCAAAGTCGCATCTGAAGAATTCATGAACTTACCCTAAAAAAATACCTGGAACTCTGGCATCCATGCACTTTTTTTAAAAATAAACACAGACAAAAAATGTACTCTTCAAATAAATCTCACCAGATTTATTTTCTTAAGCAAAAATCAATGAATTTTATTCATTATCTTGTATTTCATTTCCTTTGAATAAACAAGATTTTATTTACTACCTCTTGAGATACCATTCAGTATGTCACACACAGCCCTAGTCTGCTTTGTGATTCAGTCACTGGGATGGAAGAACCAACTGGCAACTGAGAACATTTGAGTCAAATAAAAGCAAAGAGCAGAAGCTGCTGACTGGGCAGAGCTACAAAGGTGAAGAGAAGGGCATCTTCCATTTCGGGAGGGAAGCTGGGACCACTGTTGGGAACACATTTCTTTCTGAGGACTGAAGACTTGATTGCCGCCCTCATGATTTTAATAAGACACCTAGGGCTTGACCCACAAAGGGACTACGGCAAGTGATGACACGCATTGCGATGGCTATCTTATACACTGCATGGCCTTTAGTCTCAAATCCACAGCACTGAACAGTCACTGGAGCTCTCTACACTGTGCACAGGACTATCAGGCAAGTGAAGATTAGATTGATAAGAGGGACCATACTGGGAAGCCAACAGAAAATGCTACAGAGAAGTGTCTTATACCATTTGGGATTTTAAGTTTGGGTAAGATACTGCAAACAGCCCTAAAAGAATGGATTAGAGCCCAGCTCTGATCTCCCCCAAGTTACGCTCACTTACTTGAACATAAAGTCATCTGTCAAGGTCCACGAAACTTGCATTCACAGCAGCCCAGCTTCAAAAGGAAGATTAGAAACTGCCCCTTATTACTGTAAGCTGGTGAATACTCTTCTCCTTCAGTACTCTTGTGAGGGAAGAACTGCCCTAGGTTTCCCATTCCCTAGCAGTGAATAACACCATATTTGTAAAGTGGTGCTGATGGCTGGGTTTTTTTGTCCTGACCTCACTAGTATTGGTTTGTGCTGGATGTGGCTTGGACACATTTCTTGGGTTGGCTGACTCCAAGGCCTCCTCCATCAGAGGAGCACCACCAAGTGTGAGGCTCCCCAAGTGATGGAGGTGATGTATCCTGACAAAATAGGTAGGAAGGGTGGAGAATCTAAGGGTTTCACTTGTGAATTTTGACCACTGCACTGTAAGAAATGTGATGATGTGCTGGTCTTATCGTCTGCTTTTAGATATATTGTAATTGCTTGCCAACATGTGTTTTCTGCAGCATTGCCTGCTGCTTACCACTTTAGCCCAGAGGGACTACAGGTGCCAATGCATCAGAGGAATAGGAAGGAACTAAAAGCCTTTTACAATATACTGACTTGGCACCTCAGAAAAAAGGCATTCATCCACAGGAGGAGATCAATAGAAGTATGGGGGCAAGGGACAAAAGAGAGGGAGTAACCAGAGGAAGGCAGCAGAAAGGAAGAAGGGGGAAAATCAGCATAAATGACAGACAGATCATAACAAGTTTCCGTACAAGCTTGAAGCCACAAATGAGAAAAGAAGAAATTAGAAGATCCCTTTGAGACCATTAAGGAAGGGGGAGCCTGGACAAGCAATCTAATATATGAGAGGCAGGGCTAGACTTGTGCAGGCCTTTGGCATTTAATTGGGAGTGGAGCAGCTTGACTCTATCCAAGAAGGAGCTCCGAGGCTAAAAAAGAGGATAGGGGACAATATATGCCACGGAGTCCTGTAAGATTACTAGCCCTCCTTTAAGAGGTTTGAGCCTGGCAGCAGACACCTAGGGACCCATACACTTCAAGGACACGCGCAAGGAAGCAAGACCGCTGGAAGGCCAGTAACTAAGGAGAACTCCAGACCGAGAAAAGTCAGTGAGCCAGACGATGATGTGAGGAAAGAGCTCAGCCTCGCCCACATGTAAAGAAAACAGTAACATGACATTTTGTTAGGCCAGTCAGCTCTCCAGCATTGCAACACTCCTTGTCCTCTGGTATCTGGCATCAGATAATACGTATAATTCAAGAAATTAAGGCAGAGAACAATCTCAGTTGGCATTCACTGCTGTGTTTCTAAAAAACATGCATTGCTGAACTAAGAGTGCAGCTTTTCAACAAAGTCGCTATGCTACTCAACCTGGAAAATTAATTACTGTAAAACTTCCTGCAAGAACCAGGTAGTGATCCCCACCAGCACCCTGCAAAGCCTGCAGTTTTCGGGGCCTGTCTTAGTCTTTGTGTGCTCAGTGCTGACAAAGTTGTTCCAAAGTTATTCAGGTTAGCCCAGGAACAGGCTAGCTCTAGATTGTTTTAAATACTCATTCCAGAATTCAAATACAAGATTTAGCAATTTGTGATCAAGTTGTTCGAGCTTTCACCCTTCCGCTCTGCTTCCCTTGGATGTGTTACTAAGCACATTACAGCTGAAAATAAACCGAAATTACTGTTAGGCTGTGGTAGTGAAATTAAAAGCAACTGAGCATGTCTTCCAAAGTAAGGTAAATAATATATGGAGCAAGTTAGGTCAGTTATGCTTGATGATTCTCAGTTGGGATGCTAATACCGTTACTTATTACATTGTTCACAACTAGTTGCCAGCTTACCTTGTTCCCTCTTCYTTATTTACTTTCCCACCTGATGTGGAATATCAGGATATGTAGTGCTTTCAAGTTTGGAGAGGGGGATGAAAGTGTTCTTTTCTTAAAATGTTCCTTTTTGTGCACGTACGTAATGCCTAAAGCAGGACTGTAATGGAAATCACAGTTAAAATATTTTCTAGAGGAAAAGGTCAGCTTAAGTAAGAAAGAAGAAGGATGATCTCATATTTCTGACAGTTCAGGTACAAGCAAATCTTAGCACCAATAAGTTATGTCATCTGTTAAATTCACATAAGCAGAATGCCTCTGTACATTTTGCACTGTTATGACAAGACTGTACAGAACAGGGGTAAATACTTCATATGAAATAGCTATCTATAGAGGGTTACTTGTATCTATTCTTATCTTTAAATAAATCAACTGAGAATTAAAGCCGGCATGGTTTTCTGTTCTGTCTTCAGAGACCTAAGCTGTGCCACATTAAACAACATAGTAAGCATAAATTTATATTTGGCCAGAATGACACTGAAAGTTATACCTTAGTACCTTACTCATTGAGATACTGTCCATCCTGACCTTGGCTATAACTTCATATTTTACACACCATTACTGTCATAGTAACAGACAGAGCCAACAACAATTTGCTCATACAATTTACAATACATTGTCTCCCAGCCACACTGAGGACTCTTTAACTATCAGCAGATGTGTTGCTTGTATTAGCTATATTTGAACAAAGCAGAATCTATTCAGCTCTAAAGTCCCTATGGCTGCTTGGCTGTGGATTGAGCTTAGTGCATAGCTAATTTGGTGTTCAAACCACTGTAACTAATTACAGCATGGCTGAGRAGTTTCAGAAGTTTTAGCCCACAACCTGCTGTCTACATTTCACGCGYTTCTCCCATTCCCGGCATCTGAGTTTTCGGAGTCTATCCTCGGAGAGGTTAATCAACAACTAATACTGTAGMTGCTCTGTGATGTTCAGCCCTTTAAATTGTTACTATGTGAATACTATCAAAAGGTCACTTTTTAAATACTCAATATTTGTACTTCATTATTGAGTCACAAAATCTTATACAAATCTATATATTTGTATTAATATTCCTAAAAAGAAACTAATGTAAACAAGATAAAACACCATAACTGTTGTCCTGCAAGAAAGACAGAAAGGCTGTGGTGTTCATTAAGGTGTAGGTACAGACCTACCTCTGCAGGCAAAGGCATTAAGAAAGAGGAGACTGGAGAGAAAAAGAGGCAACTCCTTAGTTCCAGGTTTAGCTTCTTGATATAGCAATACAAACATATCCAGCACAGTGCAATAAAGAACACAGCTATMATTACATTTTTTCTGGGTATGGAGTCACCCTGACCTGGTGAAAACTCTCGGCAAGGATCAACAAGTAACTTAAACCAGTTGTCCATGAACTCAAATTTATTTGGGCAGAAAAGCTGTCTGGCTTCAGAGATCAGTAGGCTGAGAGCTACAACTACTATTTTTAACAGCTGCAGTAGGCAAAGAATTGCCTTCCCAGAAAATTCCCCAACCAACTTTTGCTTTGTATTAAAAAAGTACGAAGAAAAAAGAAACAGCTCAGAATGTTGCAATATATTTTACATTTTTGCTAATTTTTGCTCCTTTACTTTTCAGAATAAGAACTAGAGGGTGAGGAAGAAGGCAAGTCTGAAATAGCTGGGATTGACTTACGCAGCCTGTATTTTCCTCTGCCAGCTTGCCCCTTCTTCTATTGGCAGTTCCTTGCACGTTTTACCCAGTGTACAGCCTTGTCTTTTTAATACCTTCATCCTGTCACTTATTTCCCTTCCTAGTATCCATAATATCCCTCCCTGATACCTGCCTCTTAAACCTACCATGGTAGCACAACATAGAACATGGTGTTTATTGCCTATTGCCTATTTTGCTTGTTGCCTATTTTGACRGTATGGCTCCACAGACCAAAGACTTTGCTCTTAAGCCTGACACAGCCAGCCTGCAAGGGAATTGTACGGCTGTAGAGAAGTGCTCTTATGCTCGCTCGAAAAAGAATTTAGGTTCAGAATCTCCCCTTCTTCTTCTTACTGCTTCCACAGGAGATAGTATTTCTCTAAGCTGATCCCCAGCTGCTTTACTGTCCCCTTGAGTCCATTGCCAGATAATACACAACCCCAAACAGCCTTAAGTTTGCTGGAAGTTCCTCCAAGGGTCTGGATGCAGGAACACTCCATCCCAGAAAAAGGCAGCTTTTCACTTCCTCCCCTGGGTGTCCTTTTTGCTCCTTGGACATAGTAGAGCATCCGGACTTCATATTTCATTTCTTTCTCTCTTCTTCCCTTTCTGCAGTCCTGATGCATGTCAGGCCTCCTGCCTCTTTGCAAAATCCAGGTGAATTTGCTGTAAAGTTAGATGTTGGTCTAATTACTGCACACTGGATGTTTCTTCTGCTGMTTCTCTTTGAAGGATCACAATGCCTGCACTGCCAAGTGTTGGCAATGCTTCTCTGGGACCTTTTGTTCTTATATAATAATCCCCATCTTAGCTGTGATGATTATGAAATGAAGGACCTTATCCCTTTTCCTAAGCTGGTTTTGCTTAGCTCCAACGTGCCTCCAAATTTTCTGAACTTCAGGGTAGTAATTGTCATCAGAATAGATAATTTTGTTCTTATACAGCTCTTCATTGTTCTTCCCGGCGGCCTGTAAAAAATTATTGCTGAGTTTGATAATTCTGGAAACAGAAAACTATATATCTTAGCTGGATCTGTGGATTTTTGTGCTTCTGCCCTATAAGGTCTTTATATAATACTATCAAAATGCAAGGATTGTGTGACAGAGGCAACATTCCCACATTTTTGTTATTTTCTGCATTTTTAGGAATACCATAAAACCTGTCATTGCTTCTCCTTTGAGCATTTTCTAAATCACCACATTTTGCTCTTTGGAGCCTGTTCTGTTTTACCAAGAAAAATGAGATGTGTGTTCCCTGCAAAAGGTTAATCAATAAAATCTTTGCAATCTCTTCTCATCTGGCTAGCCTCACTTTAATTTCAGTAACAGTGCTAGTCAACTCACTCAGAGAGGCAGTTTAATCTTTCTGAAGCCTTTCTACTTCATTTCCCCATTCTTTTACTCTTTGTTGCTAACCCTTTTGAATGTATTATCAAAGTTTCTGATAGCCAGTGGTTTCTACAAAGCCCAAGCTCTTCAAGTCAYGTTATCTGGTGAAAAGCTCAGATTTTAAGAGTTATTCCTCAAGGATGTGGAAGAAAACTTTGAAAATATGTCATAATGTACAGTAAAGATTGAAAAAACAGGATACAAATATCTCCAAATGCGTACTGTTTCTAAAAAGTCTCCTTTTCTTCTTAGTCTTGTGATTTCTGGGGCCTGATTCATGATTTTGGAATGCCTGAGACTGGCAGTACTATTTGTTACCAAAAGCACAACAAATTTTCTTTCTGGCCAGCTGAATACCTCAGGAGAGTTCTGGACAAGAGTCATCCCGTATCTCACTGCCTGAGCCAATCACTTTCCCCAGCAGTGCTTACTTAATACCATACTTTCTTTCCTCTTCCTTTATGACATAAGAGACTCTTACACAGTTTCCCCAGTTCTTTCACATCTATTTTTTCAGCATCCAAGTGTCGAAGAGGATAAAGTGAGGCAGGCAACCTTTATTTTAAAAACATATTCTGCAATACCACAGTCACATTTACACATGCATCTCTTCAGCGTTGGTGCTGGATTAAGCAGCCCCTATCATTCATCCTCTCCTGCATACCCCATCCTGTAACGACACTACCCTCCGCGTGTACTTACAGAGAAAGGCATCAGGGAACTGGGTGATCAGACACAAGTGTAGCAGTGAATGCCCAAGGACAGTTAGGGTTTGTTTCTGCCAACCTATTCGGCGCTTGTGCCAAATACCTCACCGCAGCCTGAGATGTGGTGAAGCTGAATGTTTTGGAGAACACTGAGGAAGGCTGCCAACGCTACCCTTAAAATTAAAACAGTGCATTAAATAGTTATTAATTTTCTGATTCTGAGAAAAGTAAGTCAGTCAGGCATTTGTGCAGGATAAGCTTTATGACTGTAACAGATTTTTTTTTTTTAATTGGCACTTTCACCATACTTTATTTTTTCAGACATATCTGCCACATTGTAGGGAACAGGAATTGATAAGGTGCACAGAACTACAGCAAGGTACCAGGGTTGTTTCCATTTGTAATATTAGTGCACTAAAAATATGTACAATTTTTTCAGTCCTGTCACTGTAACATTTGAGAACCTGAGATTTTATAGTCATATCATACTAGTTTTTAATTAAGGAGATTAAAAGTAAGATTAAATTATGAATATTAAAACCAAGGAAACAAGAACAGTGGAAAACAGTTAATCAAACATAATTCAAAGTGGCCTAAAGATTACTGCATAGGCACCAAACTCAAGTGTGTTATAGGGTTTCCAAATAAAAATTATTCTAGACAGACCTGACGGGTAGAAAGCTGGGTTGTTAAACACTGAAAACAGTGCAAATCAGAAAGTGTGAAAAGGTCTCTTGTATAAGTCTGTAAATAATATTTTGAAATACATCCTGAGGAGAACTGGGAATCATTGCAGAGATTTGCAAGGTAGGTTAGGCTGGTTTATCCTGAAAAATTTAGGCGAGTCTACAATTCTGGGTAACATGAAGAAAGGTTCAACTACGTGTGGCATCTTCCACTACGAAGAGCTAGGAGCCATCAAATGGAGGTAGTAAGAGTCACATTCAAAACAAACAGAAGGAGGTGGCAGCAGTCTGTAAACTTGTGCAGCTCCTTGACAAGGGGTGTTGCAGATAAGGCACATGTACATCATCACAAGGGAAGGCACGACGCATACTTACTGGACAGATCCACTGAAGATTACAAAATAGACAAACTACAACAGATCCAGGAAATCTCCTGAGCTGACAGGATACTTGGAACTGGGAGAGTACAGAGGGTATTGGGGCAGTACCAACACCTGCTTGTCCTGTTCTGCTCATGCCTAGCATCCGCTTACAGCCACTGTTGGAGCCAGGATAATGGTAAAAGGGGCCCTTGCTCTGAACTGCTAAGGCCAATCTAATTTTTTTATGACTTGAACACAGGTATTACGCATTTGTATCAACCTGCTGGACCCCTGAGCAATCYACTGCAGTGATTTTGCCAAATGACTTCTAACGGGAATGAATGTCCAACAAATTTCAGATGCTGAAGCATCACATGCTTAAATTCTTATTAAAAGAAATTATTATTCCAACAGTCATAGATCAATCTTTAAAAAGAAAGATTTTTTTATTCCCCAAATATTACYTCTAGAGAGCTTTTTTTAGTTAAAAAAAGACCTCAAAGTGAAGGTCCTTCTTTAAGTAAATAACAAATTTTAAAGAGATGAGGAGTATCACGTGTTTTAAAAATTACCGTCTTGATGTGTTAAATAATAAATACATAATACAAGAATAGATCTTTTTCTGTTCCCAGTTGTCTGAAAGTAATGTAAAAAATGTTTTTAAACAGCTGGATTAAAATACTGCACATCAGTTATTATTCTGTTAGCAGCTGCAAGCTGCTTTTCCTCTGCAAGCCCAGCTTTTCCAAATGATTAGAGCTGTATATTACAAAATCATGCTTTGTTTACTTTTCTATCTAATATATTTAATTGTCATTCTGAATAGAAGTGCTTTAGGTTCCAATTAAAATAACAGTAGGTCTTGAAGCTGTAGCCATAAGCACTTTAATCATGTGCTATATGGAACAAGTTCTAAATATTAAGGAGAGTATGAGCTCTACCGGCTAAATAAAAGGCTGGGATGCAGGCAATACTTCTTTGCAAACACAAACCGAATCTCACTCTCTGTGTGACCCTGAGCAAGCTACTTGATCTTTTTGTGCCCTGTCAAGACAATTATTAAAAATTGGACTTCTCTGACTAACAGATGTTACTGTACATCAGCACAGAGAACACTAGAGTAAATGCATTACTGAAAACATTCATGATAATAAAACGATGTGAAACCAAATTTCTTTCATTCCCTGTGATTTGTGTCTTCATAATTCTTACTGCACTCACTGACAAAGTCACTTAAACCATGATATCACTTGTTTTCCAACAAATTAAGTCCCAATACTTGCCAATCATTCTGCTTCAGAGGTCAAGGAAGATAAAGTCCTTCTCTTCCTTGCATAGATCCTTAAGACCATTAGAATTACATCTATTTGCAAGAAATGCTCACAAAGCTAACAAGTTCCAAATGTTTCCTTTTCTTAAATGCATGTTTGTTTCAAATCACATGTTTTTAATCTGCGTAAACTGCCCACTTTTTATTTATCTCAAGTGTATGCCGTCCAAGAGATACCGTAACTAATACAAGTTAAGCAAATACTTTTGAATGGCCTATTGACACAGACTGTCAAGCAAGAGGAAAAAACACTAACTTCTCATGAGCAGGTTATGAAACCTGTAGCACTAGTAAGTAAAATACTAATTATGGAGAGTATCATTATTAAAGCTTGTTACTTAAAATAGGCCTAGCCATAATTAAGACTAAATACACCATGGTAATAGGTTTGAATACCTTGGAGTTAAAATTGCATTTACCTAAACAGTGTAGGTTCATTACATGCCATCTCAAGGTGATCATTCAAAGGTTAAATGCTTATTCAAAGCTCATCTTAAATTCTAGCTGTAGTGAAGGGAGGGAGGGAAATGCTTCTGAGGGTGGGACATCCCACCCTAGACCAGCTGTTTAAAATGAGCAAGATGAAACATGGCAGTGCCTGTCTCAGTGACAGAGGCAGCCTAGACTAAACTCCTAGGTGAGTTTCCAGGCTGAACACCTAAATTCAGGTGAGATAAATCGCAGCCAAAAGTAGGACAATCTTTTTAATAGTGCCAGGCAAAGAGTGTAAAAATGAAGCAAAGCCACAAGTCTATCTGATAGCAAAATACTTCTAGGTCTCTACTTCTTTTAGGTGCATTGCTTGGTCATTCTTGCTTGGAAGAGAGAGCTTTGCAGCATTTTAAGACTATATGTTTTGCTTTACATTTATATTAAAATGAATATGCTGTATATAATTGTGACATCATAAAAGAATATGGAGAAAGAATATGCTTCAACATGCGTCCAACAGTTYTATCGTAAAAAGGACAGTGTTGAAAGAGACAATGTGCAGAACAGGGTGGAGAAAACATTCAACTCAGGAGAAGCACTGTTCCATTAGTGTGACCTCTGGTAGATGCAGATTATTACTATTTAGGTTAATGTCAAAGAAACACCTATTAGAGGTTGCAGACTTAAGATGGCCCCATGAAACTTGCTCTCCCAGTAAACATCATTATAGATTCTGGGCATTATTTTATTTTCATAGCATTGATTAGCTTTTTTTCCTAGGGCAGTTAAAATACAAGTGTTTAAACAGGGGTTGGGTTTGGAGAGTTTTGAGTGGATTTTTTGGCTTTCCTCATGGAATGGTTAATAGAAAAATGTTCAATAAAAATTATCACTTTCACTTCGGGCTATTCCCCCGTGTCTTCCTAAGGATATACTACAGGTTGTTTAACAGTTAGGGTTTGAAAAATGAGTCCAGGTAAAATAGGGATAAACTGGAGTCTCTCTGGTGTCTCAGACTGATTCCAGAAGGTCATCCAACAACTGCAATAATGTATTTATTTACATGTTAAATATATGGCATCTTGTCATATCACATCAATAACCTATTTCATATCAAATGGAATCTGAAGAGATTTTGTCGTGGAAACAACAAGAGATCCTCAGGACATGTAAGCTGGTATGGCTCTAGTGGCATCCATTCTTCCAATATATTCATGGGGACTGGAACTAGCTGCAGAGCTGGGAAGGAAAGATAAAAGGGCAATTCTAAAACATCTTTGAGCAACATTGCTGGAATTACGCTTCCAGTCTGAATCTGGTGTGAACCCTAATGAGGTTTCCCAAAGAAAGTGGGAAAACATTTCTTTACCACTCCTATTGAAATAGCTTCAGCAATTTTGCGCTTGGCTCTTGCTGCAATGTCCTTAATTTCTCTCTATTCTTATCTGATTCTTAGAGACATTAAAAACCTAACAATGCCAAGCGCTTGAAAGATGTCTTCACAAAACAGATTCGGGCACATAAGATTGTCAAGGCTGTCTGGTCTCTTACCCATTTCTACACAGTGAATGAAATACTGGCATGTAAAGATGTTAATCCAAGAAGCATTTTTCCACTTTTAGGTTAAAAGAACCTTACACTCCAACTCTGCTGTATGTCAATATCGCACAGGYAGCTGTCATTACAACCAGTCCTGTCCAGCTTTATTACTGTGATCGGAGCTTGATATGAAACCTGAAGCCATACCTCTCAAGAAAAGAAAAGGAAAATAGAACAGCCAAAAAAAGGCTTAGATTTCCCAAAGATATAATTGCAGAGTAATGTTAGTCAGGAGGTTTCTAATGAATCTTATGTGTAATTAATCAGTTCTCTCTGAGGCAAAACAAGATTTCAGACTGTGGCAGTAACATTGATGACTGAAGGAAGAGTTGTTTTTCTTGGGGCTTTTTCTTGAGAGACTAGGAGTAGAAAACCACAGGGACCGTTCCTATGGAGTGCTGTCACCTTGCTGTACATGGACCTACAACATACAATTCTCTCCTGTACAGAGAAGTCCCCACTTAAATGTAACTTTTTATCCTCTAGGAGCCCTACTAGAAGGCAGCTTCCACCAAATCGTAAGACCCCTCCTTGACAACGTCCTCCTGGTCCTGGCCAAACTGAACCCCCAGGTCTGCAGGAGGAGGATATGTGACAGCAAGGGTCCCAGCAACTTGGGCAGGGGCAACATGTGCACTGCCTCCTCCACCCCTATTTCTGAGTAGAGCCCAGCACACCAGGCAGCTTCCACCAGTTCCCTGGGAACTCAGCGCCCCTCACCCCATCCCTTAGCAATCTCTTTCTCAACCCTCAATTCTCCTCCTGACTTAATTCTTCTCCTTGTGTTTCCTGTTTCTTTGGCCCCTTCCCAGTTCGTGAAGACTTGACACTGGTTAGGGCTGGGCATTAGTCCTAAAAGGAAAAGGACAAAATAACCACGATCTTGTTGCTCCAATAGTTACAGATGCTCTTCTAACTTTCAGCCTAAATATATCTGTACCAGTTTTCAGCCGTGTGTCCTCCTTCCAGAGTTAGGTAAGACTGAGTAGTTCCCAACAGTGTTTATTCTCTATTCTCCTAACCCACAAAATGTATTTATAAACTATTCACATCCCTTCTCAACCTTCATCAGTCAGGCTAAATACCAAATTTTTTGAGTCTGCCCTCCTAAAGCAGGCTTCCTCTTTCACCGTTGTTTGCACCTGTTCCAGTTTGAATCTTTTTGTTTATTTTTTAACATAGGCAGATAAAATTGTGTAAGAATTCAGCTAAGGTCATATTGGTACCACACAGAAAAATTCCTCTTTTATTTAATGCCTCTGCTAGCAATACTTCGCCTGAGATTTATATTTACTTTTTTCCCAGCTGTGCCACATCCTTGGCTCAGTCAGAAACCTTTGTCTTTCCCTGCTTTCAACTGCAGCTTCCTGCTTCACATAAAATTTAAGAGAAGCTATGGCAATGAATTGAAATGTGTTTAATAACTTCTTGTTTCACTTAATTTAGTCACAATGAAGATTAAATGTTATTTATAGTGCTATTTTACTTGTTTAGATTAGAAGAATTTCCTATTCTTGAAATTCCAATAACTCAAAAATTATGCCAACAATTATAAACTAAATGCAGGGTGAAGAGCAGGCATCTGTGCCAGGGTCTGGGGCTGCAGTTCCAGAAGCTTCAGCTTTGCTACTGTCAGCTTCAAAGCCTGACTACAGTTTCAAAGATGTCATCATCTCACTACAAAAATTAAGGCTATTTAAGAGGTTCCCCGGCTGTTTATGGGGATTCAAATCTCAGCACAGTCAATTCAAGAGGTGGGAGCACATGTCTGAGGACATCTTTGGACTCCTCAGACGTGGGCTGGACTATCCCACAGTGCAAGTTCAGCATCCTGTAGAGCCTGAGAGTTATCATGGTAATTAGGAATGACTTGAGCACAGAAAGCCACAGTCACACTAACCTAACTCTGCCATGATAGTTGAAACATGAGGTTCTCTGTTTTTTCCTACTCCTTGAAAAGGTCATGGCAAAATGACTAATTTACAGATAGATAATCTTTCTCCAGCTGTTGCTGAAGCCCTGTCTCCTCCTGTGGCCAGTTAAGCCAGCATCGTGGATGTGAAGCATCAGTAGAGCAGCAAAGCCAGGGATCAAGGCCTTTCATAGATTATAAGGCCAGGTAGATTATCTGATTTCCTTTATAATAGAGTCAATAAAAGTCCTTAAATCTATATATCTCGCAGCTAAAGATAGCTTTATCAGTGTTACTTAACTCTTCCAGAAAATGCATTATTTCTTCTATTATTTTACTGGCTTGCTTTGCTGATCACTGGAGTGTGTGCACGTTACAAAGCTGGCCTTCCAGGCCATGGTCTCAATTCCGCTTTTTACTTTAACTCAATGATTTGCCATTGGATAAAACAACAGAGCCCTGGCAGCATGGTCTGGAATCCCAAATCTGCTCTTGGTCCAGGCACAGCCCACAGTGCAGGACTAGAGTCGGGCTCCTTCCTGCCTCCTGCTCTCCACCTCCCACTTCCCGGGTGAGTGTATTTACCACCAGCCCATCACGCAAAAGGCAGGYGACAGCATGTCAGATGATGACAGTTGCTTTCCTGACCAGATCCAGTACCAGATTGCCTAGAATTTGAATATCAGGACAATGCTAAGAGGGAAATGAACTCCTCTTTCGAGTGAGTAATAGACTCAAGACTAGACACAAGTGGCTATATGTAAAAGTTCAGGCTGTCTGGGTTGGTGTCTAACAAATCTATGTGCCTACAGGGTTGGCAGGCAAAAAGTGGGTAGGTTGGATCACTGCTTGGCCTGTTCCAGAATACTTCTGCCTTTTATCACTCCACTGCAAGGGTTAATGTGATATGGGCTGTAATGAGCTGGCCAGCTCCTGACATGAGCAGAATCTGATTGATTAYATGCATAGTACACTAACTCTCTGCAGATGATAATGGCCATCCATGTATCATGCATTCAGCAATCACCAACATCTTTAATACAGATGTAAACCTTTGTATTGATGCCAGTTAAGCTACAATGAAGAGAGAAAGAATGTCAGAGAACATTCATTTTATTTCAAAGAGTCACTCCCAGCAGTGCAGCATGCCATTTTGTGCTGCCGTTGTTTCTCAGAAACATAATTCCCGGGAATGTACTGTTCCCAGTTTCAGAAATAGGGACACAATTAAACTGAGAATTACTGCACACAGATAAAATCCATTGCAGCACAGCTCTCATCCTTTATGCAATAGCCCTTTGAGTTTGTGACAGGACACCAAGGTGGAGATGGTGACCACCATGCCCCACTGGACCAGCTGTGATTAGTTAGCCATAAAATGATTTTCAGTAGGTTTTTCTCACTTTCACTTCACAAAACCCATTTTCAGGTATCTGCTTAAAAACACCTCAGAGTTTTCAAARGTTCTGAATAACCTCAGATGCTCTTGGAATTGATGGGACACACAGGCGAATATCACAAAAGAAATCTGCAGAAGAATAACTCAAGGAGAAATTTCTGCAGTGAATGGAAAAGACTTTTAAGATGTATGGGTGGAAAAGAGGATAATGTGCAAAGGCAACAAGAAATGTCCTACAGCAAGAGAAAGGAAAGAATGGTGAGATACCTGCATTTCCTAGTTCTCAGTATGGTGATATCACATAAAAACATGCACAACAGACTAGAAAGGCAGGGGAAAGGACAGCAGGGATACATGGGATGGGTCATAACACAGATATCTGAATTTGCCAGGATAAGTAGGTTGAGCTGGAAAGAGAGAGGGGAGCCAGATAATAGATTCAAAGACTATGTTTCTTTGCAACATAAGCTGAGATCAGTATTCCTAAGCGCAAGCTCTGCATCATATTGATAAATCCTAACTTTGTGTTAGGAGAGGTGGCCTGCCCAGACCCTGTCCTTGTTTGGTGTCAACATGTTTTGCTCTATGATGTTCAGTTCTTTTCTCCCTTGTGCCAACACAAGCATTCAGACAGCAACACACTGAAGAGTTCACCTGGCTGGAAAGTAAGAAGCAAAACACAGCCATTCCTCACCTGCAACGGTTTCCTGATCTAATTCAGTAGGAGCCATTGCAAATGGTTCTGTCAGCATAACACAGGAGTCAGCAGAGACTGGCACAAAGAACGAGCGTTCATGGAACGGGGCATGGACACATGCAATGAATTATGCACTTGACGTTTGCTGTTTCTGCTTCATATCTGAAAGAGGGCTTGTATGCCTGAAAGCTTGTCTGTGTTATTTTATCACTTAGTCTAATAAAAAACAATATCGGAGAAGGCTCAGAATTAAGATTTGGAGCAAAACCAGCTCTATTTTGTAACTAAAATAGTTGCTTCCTTAAATAATTAGTTTCACAAAGTTACCTCTGCTTCATCTGCATGGTTTTCTAGACTACAAGCCAAGTTTTGCAGCAGCTAGAATTAAATCACAGAAATGGGATTGGTCAGAAAACAAATGACAAAGTAGAGTAGCTTAAAGGTCAAAGCCCCAAAGAGCTAAGTATTCTTTGAGGAACATTTCCATCCCCTGACGTAGATGGGTGTAACTCTCAGACTTGAAGTCATTGGTAGGAGTGGCTGATTGCATCAGGTACATGAATATGGTCCCCAAGAGGCCCAAGTATCCCATGACATCAAATCAAATAAATAGGAGGCCTGCTTTCTCTTTCACTCTCTGCCTGGTACTTCTTGCTGACTTCCTCTCCCTCTCTACCCTCCACCAAATGTGTAAGTCACTTACTTTTCATGTCAAAATGTCCAATGGGGCTGCTTATCCTTCCAAGACACGCTCACACCATCTGATGTACCATCTCAAATAACATGAAAGATATTTAGCAGATCCGCATTTGCCTACACTGTATTTAGCCAACATCTTTACAGGGTTCATTTAACACTGGGATAAGTGAGATGTTCTTAGGTGTTTGTATTATATGAAGGAGGGGAAACGTATTTGGCACCATTATTTTTATACATATGTCATTCTGACACATCTATGTATTCTGGTAATTAACAATCGTGTGTCCAGAAGACAAAGTGGCTACCAATTCAAGTTTGTTCAGCAGTTCTCGCTGTATTAAGACACTAAGAAAAAAGAGAAGTGAAAAAAAACTTCCATGTGCTGGAAAAGAACAGCCCAGGACTTCAAGTTCACTTAACGTATAAGCAATTCACCTCAGTTTATATTAGGAATTAATCTCACTTCTTCCCATAAAGTAAAAAGGATGCAAACAGAAAAGTATAACTGATGAACCTATCAAGAAATGTCAAACCTTCCACAGGTGCAAGTCAGGAGCTCAAATTAATTGGCAAAACACAATTAAGAAAGAAAACAGATTTAAAGACTTACTGGAATTCTCTATTTGTATAGCTAATTCCTGTGTCTGTAAACACCTTGCAAAAACTATTTGGCCTCAAAACTTCACATGTACAAATCAGAATTAAGTAGCCCTTCTGTCCTGAAGATGTTGTTTCAGGAGACTAAGCTTCAGCATTTCAACTGCTCAGGTAAAGCATTTAAAGTAAATTAATTTGTCTGACTTCTTCTAGAGCAGATTACTGAAAATAAGATCCTTTGCTCCTTTTTTTTTTTTTTAAATCTACTATGGGAATTTCAGACCTCTGTCTTTCCTCCCCAGGAAAGTGTCCCATTCAAACCTGAAATCCTGGCACAACTTCAGCTGCCTATAGCTCTGTCCAGACGCTCATCCCTTCCACTCAAATGAAGACAGATACAGCCTTCCTACAGCCACAAAGTTAGCCAGAAATCAGCTGAACACAGTCATCAGGAACACATACAGCACTCCTAYATATAAGAAAATAGTGTTGGTGAACATCCCTTTTCCTCCTGCTCCAGAATTAATCACACAGAAACTGATGACAATGCTGCCCCTGATGATGACAACAGTTCAATRTGGTTACCCAAACCCAGATTCATCTGGTCAGATGCAGACATCTATATGAAAACTTGCTGTCCAAGATTTTCCAGACAATGGAGAAAAATTAGTATTTCTTGGGCAAAATCGATCTTGTAGGATAAGCATCTAGAATAGGGAATGATTTGTGTGACCTTAGTTGTCTACTTCTCTTGACCTTGAGTGACTAGTTGAGATGCAGAAATCTAGAACAACCTAAAAATAAGATGTAGACACCTTCAGGGCTTGGGATCCCAGCCAGTGGCAGATTTCCTTGGAGCTCACACTGCTATTTTTTAGTGGCAATCCTGCCCTCCCCAAAACAGTGGGTAGTAGAACCCACACTGAGGTCTCTAACATTACAGTGAGGTGGAAGCTTGTTCCTCTGCTCTGCCATATCTCAGAGCATCAGTGGAGAGCTCCCTAGCCTACTGTAGAATTTGTTGAGCATCTCTTGTGGATCATTTTCAGCACTACATGCTAAAACTGCAAGCCCAAATACAGCCTCTGAGCATTACTATCATATCCTACTTTAACAGCCGTCCTCACCACCACAACTTTCTTGGCTAAACAGAAGGAAGAAATGCTCACAACCAAAAGAGAGCTTAGGTAGAATTTAGACACTAACATCCAAAATTGCAGCATGTAGTGCCTCTTGGCAGCCCCAAATTTGCTTACTTCTCCCCTGAAGCCACATGCCTAAAATCCACAGTTCCCTCTGCCCTTCAAACTTCATTTCTGGACAGCCACTGGGAAACACCCCAGGATGAACTCCCTGAGCAGTTCAACACCTACCTGAGGCCTGAACCTTGTTCAGATCCACAAACCAAGCACTCTCTGTCAATCTCTCCTAAGACACTCAATGCAGCGAACACTCAAAATGCTGCAGCAGCTGCCATCCTTCTTCAAAACAGCTCAGTTTAACCAACATCGTTTCCGCTCCCTCTCTTGCTGCCAGCTATGGAGACCTACCCTTCCCTTTCACCAGCTCTGGCATTCATTTGACCCCTTAGAAAGTGAATTTAGCTCACTAAACTGGCAGAAATCTAACCCAACAAAACAAAACAAATCAAGAAAAAGTGAATAGTTTTCACCACTTTAGTGAGCTAATGGATCAGACACATCCCAGAGATGACAGAAGGGAGACAAATGGAGCATGTGCCCAGGAACGGGCCTGCCCCTTTCACCAGCAGCAAGTTCGTGGGCTGACTCAGCTGCCTCGTGAAACCTCACCCGCAGGAGAGAGAAAGCCTGTTGGAGAGGCCAGATACACTGAAGAGGACTAGGAGAGAGAGAGTGAGCTCTTTCCAGTCCAGCCGCAGTGCTGGAAGGCCCAAGMCGCTAGAAAAGTGGGGCTAGGTAAGACTAAGTCTTCTCAGAGGAGTGCTGTGACACCATCTGGCTTCCAGTTTGGTCACCCATCAGCTCAGAAATGGAAGGAAAGGCAGGAAAGGCAAGGGAGGTTGTCAAAACCTATCAGTTCCTGGAGAAGGGGTACTGCTGGACTAGTCGTGCCTTTGAAAGGATAATGCTATGGTTGGCTGTGAGCACAAAAAATGATGTGTCCCATAATAAGAAAATTAAGGACCAATCACATCAAAGTTTACCACAGCGACTGAGGACATTGAGGACTGAGCTGAAAGAAAAGCCGATCTAATACAGTAAAACTGGATGACTTGCAACATTTTCTGGTCAGTATATACAATTGAGAAACATCAGAGAGTGAGAAGTCTGGGTTGACAAAGCTAGTAAATAATTTGTGRAAGAGAAGAACCTGCCCCGTGTTAAATCTATGTATGGATATAATTGACCACATTTCATCTTAGGAGAAAAGAAAAGTTGTGGCCAACTTCAAAGGAAACTGAACAAAAGTATCTCTAATGATTAATGAATTAGCATCGTTGAGTAAACGAGCTATTCTGAATGCTTGCCCAGAGGCAGTCATGGGAAAGTTTCCAGAACTATTGTCATTTTTCCTGGAACTCATTGACTTTAAGGACTCCACAGCTGCAAGAATTGTGTGAGCATTTCAAGACTGTCAATTTCACCACTGATTTTCTGAAAAATTCTTCCTGAACTGATTTTTATTGGTTTCAGCTGGGGAATCCGTTGCACCCAGCCAGGAAATGCCACATGCCTCCTAAGCTACTGCTCTATTCTTCTTGCACTGATGCTATCAGAGACTCAAATTCACTGCAGGGAGAACACTGGGGGCCAAATTTGCCCTCTGATGTATGCACGCAGCTCCCATAGAGCTAATGCAGAATTTTTTCGCCTTTGATGCCTCTTATAAAATGCAGTTTAAAGAAGCCTGGAAGTATTGCATTAGAACAGGGAGTTCACACTATTGGTGGTCCCCATTGTCATTAACACAGTTAGTGGCATTCCAGTGAAAAACACAGAACAACTCTTTTGTTTGTTTGTTTTATAAGCAGATCTTTCAGGGTGGGATCCGGCTTGCTCAAATCCCGCCAAAGATGGAACTTCAGCGTCTAAAACCCACGTACAACAACAGTGATCCACTCTGCCTGCTTTCCAGAACTGCCTAACCTTTTAGGCGCCTGAATTCATCAGGCACTTCCCTCCTCTGCCTGAAAACTCCCCAGGCAACTAATTTACAGTTAAATGTTCTGCAGAGCCAACTGAGCACACTCCCAAAAGGAGCTAGAGAGGGTGTCTCACTCCCCTTCCCTCCTCTCTTACTCCCAGCCACGCAATGCCATCCCTTCTCTTGTGCTAGCTGTCATGCTCACGGGACCCTTGCTGTGGCAATTTAACTCACTACACAGCAGAAAATCATCCACTTCTTTGCTGGGCTTGTTTTCTGCCACTTCAGTGAGTTGAATCAGCTCTCAGCGGGGTCTCAGTCCCACAGCCAGCCCAAGGTAAGTGGTTGGAGCACGCAGAAGTGGGAGTGGGACCACTTTTCTGGTAGTGCTTTCGTCTCAGGAAACCAGTTGCCCAACTGGCAGTCCGTGTTCAGAAGCTCCATTTCTGGGGAGAGARGAGCTCACTCCAGCTGAGACATCTGCTGCAACCTGGAAGCAGGAAACTACCCAGGATATACCTCTAGCCCTAGAAAAATCTGAAAAAATAAATAAGGCCAAGGCTACAGCTAATGTTAGTCACTAACTCTTGAAAAACCTACATCAGGCAATTTAGTTCAGTTGGCTTGGCTTTTTCTTTGGTATACATTTCAGATTTTTTTCTATGAAGTCTAATGAAGAAAGACAAATTAAGAGTAAATCATTAAAGTAAATTAAATACTTATAAAAATAATTTCACAGTGAAGGAAACGTAAGCGAAGACATGTGACTTGGAGCAGAAGTGAAATCCACACCCAGGCACTGTACTCAGCTCACCTCCGCCTTCCCCCACGAGCACACACCCTGGGTGTGCTGCTCTGCAGAAGTGCCTCGGTCCTGTGTCCAGACTCCCATTTTTAGTAGAGCCAGGAAGCTTTGATCACAGCTCCTTCCTGAACGCATTCTTGTGTGCTGGAGCAGCCATGTGAGGGCCCTTGATGGGACTGAGTGCTGAGAGCAGCAACAGAAACTCATTTAGTTTTATTTAGCCAAAACTGCTCCTCAGACAAATGCTCCATGGTGGTCCCATGGTAGGAACATGTGCAGAAGGCCTTGCTGAAGTAATAATACTGAAGTAATTTCATGCCTCCACCCACTTCCAGGCCTCTCATTAATACAGACCCTGGAAATTTGTCATCCTCAACTGGTATAAATGGATGCAGCTTCTCTGACTTCAGTGAAGCCATGTTAATTTACCTTTCAAATTTGCTGAGGATTTGGTCTTCATGGTCTTACAGTAAACTAGCTTAAGGAGCTTTATTCTGAGTCTGATTTATAAATAAAAGCTTGTTCTTCATAAGTTCAACCTCTCTCAAGTCACAAAAATGCTTGCTTTTTTCTAGTCTGTGATTAGAGAACAGACCTACGGACTACCTGTATTTATAAATATCTACAYACTTAAACTTTCGTGTTTCCCAAAATTAGGGAATTAGGGACCCAGTTCTGCAGGAGACATCCTATAAAAGTATTCTTTCCCAGATCTACAACAAGGCTTCAGGCTTGAATACTTACAAATCTGATATCCATAAATTACAGATAAGGAACATTAACACCTAAAGCAAGGAAATCAAGGTATGAACTTTTACATTACTTTCTGAAGCGCTATTACTTTGCACACATGAATTCAAGTTCTTATGAGCTCATTTGTTAAACAAACAGCTCCATCACTTGCATAACTGCCACCAGTAACCTCTCCTTCATTGCCACATATATACACACCACACTCTTGGCAGTCTACTAAACCACTGGCAGCATTTCTCAGCAGGTCCAGCAATTTTTCAAGCACAGAGAGCGTCTAGATCCAATGGCTGCCACTGATACAGGAGAGGATACGGCAGACGACTCTGCTGTCAAAAGACACCAGCAATGAATCCACCAGGAGTCTTGAGCAGGACTCACAGATGAGTTTAGACCTGATTTGGGTGGTATGATGGATCATCTCTAAAAGGACTCAGAATGCAACAGAAACAGTTACAAAGAGTTTGATGCGACATGTAGGCCGAGATCGCAAACAGCTTTGCCTCTTTGCAAGAAGGGGCCAATATAGTCCCATATCTTACTTGCAAATCTAGTATTTGAGCAATTGCCTGAAATTCTGAAATTGATGCAGAACGTTAAACCTGTTAAACTGTTTAAGTGTGATGGGATGCATTAGGTGGGGCCAGTTCTCTAGTAACTGGATATTAACTGAAATATATTGAAACACTGTTTAACAGCTATTTTATTTAATGAAGTACAATCACAACCAGGTTTACCATTTTTCTGAGGACAGTGGAAAAAATGAGAGCTTTAGGGAATTTCATTGCCTGCCTATAACGCGACATTTCACACTGGAGTAGGATGGAAATCACGCAGATCACTGCCAAGCATGCGAGTTTGTTCTCACAAGATCTCTCAGACTCAAACTAATTTTAGAATGAAAAAAAAGCCTGCTTCAAACTACTCTGCAGTACAAAATTTCCAGTGAGAAACTTCTACTCTCTTCTTTTATATTTCATATACACTTTCAGGTTCCTCACTACTACACTGTCAAGTTCTCTAAGCATCAGCACACTGTGAAAGAGACTGGGAACAAACCACTAAAAAAAAAAAAAAAAACCCCAAACCAAAAAAACCCAGTTTTACTAAAATAAAGCTGATTTTTTTTTCCTGAGAGCTGATTAACATTTTTAAAAACTAGCATTTTATTTTACTTTAGTGAAGATGTTTGCCAGAATTGCAAAATTTYGGACAGAAACCTGATTTTTAATTTTGTCCTTCAAATTTCTGGTGAGAAATACTTTCAAAGTCAAACAGTTTTAGGCTTGTGTTTTGACCTCTTCTGCATGCTTTCTCCCCAGTGGCCTACCATCCCAATATCCTGCCTCACATCCTAAGCTTCCTAGTAACAAAGAAAAATATCTTTGCACACTGGCTTGCTAACATAATGAGCAGAGTTTTAAACCAGAACTGGTGGAGACTAGAATTTGAAATTCTCAGGGAAAAGTTAAACGAGGGGAGCCTGCAGGAGGGCCTTAAAATCATAAAAGATAAAGTTACACTAAGGTTATAGAAGGCCAAAGGAGGATGGGGGTGAATGAACTGTACCTTTTCCATGAAGAAAGTAAAGGGAAAAAGAGCATTGAGCCCAAAGTCTTATCCTAAGATCAGAATTATGACTTCATTGACATGGCAGAATTAGTTGGACAATATATAGAATTGGCATACTTATAGGAGGTTACAGTTCATTCAAGCAGGAGGGACGGGACAAGTCTTACATATTAAGCACATATACACTTTCTCCGAGGTCCAAACAGAGAAAGACCTGCTGCTTTAAGGTCTTTGGAAAATGTTAGAAGGGGTAGAGGACTACTGGGGCTGTCTTGGATTAGACCACAGCATAATATCACATTGGGAAATCCATATGGCAAAGCTTGTGATGATCATAATCAAAATTACCTCAACCGTATAATTTGGTGTTTGGCAAAATCTGTTAAGATTTTAATTTCCCGGCCTTTAGTTGAAAAAGGAATATTGCAAGGCCTGTCTCATCCAAGTTGGTCAAATACTCAAATACTTTTATAGTCAATGAAGAGAGMTAAGTACTTGACATGAGTTATTAATCCTAGGCTGATATCGTAGAATGGAGTCCATTGCTCCTGGATGTGTCCCTATGTAACCACTGGCTGGAGAGACAGCCCGGACATCTGGCCTGGGTACTAGATGTCTAGATGTCTATGATATGTGAGCCGACTCCTCCCCAGCAAGTTCTTGTGTCCGTCCTGGGGCGAAAAGGAGAGGACTTAGACTCCACTCCAAGGAGCAGGGAGGGACGGGGTAAGGAAGGCGGGAGTGTAACTGTGACAGTGGATTCTTCTCTCAGAAGAGAAAGAGGTAAAGAGCAAAAAGGACAACAGACTTCAGGAAAACAGCCATCAAGAAATGCCATTTTAACAAGTTAGAAGGAAAAAGAGTCCAGGAGAACTGGCAGTTCTTTAAAGAAGCAACAATGAGGGCACTGTCAAAAAGCAGTTAATTCTTCCAGTCCATGTCTCATTGTCAGATGGTGGCACAGCACCTCACGAAAGATGTAAGCCTTCTGTGGGGAGTCTGGAGAAGATGTCTAGAAATATGAGGAAAAYTAGGAATCACTGAAGGACCTTAAGCTATTTAAGTCTAGAAAAAAACAGACTGATTTGCAAAATTATGATAGTACTTTGAAGATAAGGTAGTGCAAAGTGAATGGGATTAACCAGTTAGCGTGAACATGGCTCATTTCGAATTGGCCAAAACCACTCTGAATTTACAGCAAAAGAGGTTTAGTTTAGACATTACAGACTTCTTTCTCTGGCAAGACTAGTGAGCCAGTGGAAATTCAACAGTCCCAATCTACTAACAAAGAGTTTTAAGAACAGCTTTCATCAATGCCTGCAATAAATGTTGTAGATAATTGCCTTGGAGTAAGTGGTGGCGTAGATGAGCTCTCACAGTCATTTCCTGTAGCAGACTATTACTCCAGGACTCGGAAAGGCTAATTTTAGCCTAGAGATGCTAATTCCTCTTGGCTCTCTCCATAATCAGTAGAGAACAGCTCCTTTAGATGCAGATTCAGAACAGGACTATCCTCACTGCTCTAACTAACATTAATAGCCCCAACAGTTCCCCAAAGCTGAGTACACCCATCCTGGTCCCTTCCCTCCACTACTGCCACAAATAGCTTCGTGCTCCTTCCAATCCACTTACCCTGATCTCTTCAAATGCTAGACCTCAGCCTGKGAATCCCATACAGAGTCACATTCCTTCTCACTGTTATCCCTGCCCCTTATTTCCTACTTTTAAACCAGCACAACTTATCAAGAATTTTTACAAAACATCTCAGACTGCCAGGGGTGTGTATGAGGAATGCCATGGTCTTAATTACAGCCAGGCCTATTATTCAGGAAGTGTAATTATAGTATCACAAGTGTCCTTCATCTCCAATCTTTTTAATCAGCACTAACTGATTGGCAGATACTGGTGCTCTCTATAATATTYCCTCAGGTTTGAAAAGTAGCCACAAGTCAGGAGTCATTCTTAAATACTTGCACAAGAAAACATGTGGTCTCTTTGCCTTGCAAAAAAACCCTGAGCCTCTTCTAAATTAACTATAGATCAGCAGGGCACCTTGCCCAATAGTAAAAACAAAACAAAAACATAATCCCTGACAGATAGAGGTCAACAATAACAACAGGCCCACAGCCACTCTCAGGTTTCTGCCAGTGATAGGGTTCAGCTTTCCCCATATGGGCTTCTTGCACGTTCAGTGACCACAGAACATGCCCTTGAGCCATCTACTTTCCTAAGAGTAGGCTGGCTGCAAAGCGTTTTGCGTAGTCCTATCGTGTGCAGATGCTTCAGTCTCTCTTACATGTGCAGGACTAACTGACAAGTGACAGGGATCATTCAGGGTGAGACCACAGGCACCGCATGAATCTCAGATGCATGCATGCAACCCCCATCACTTCTCCTAGAAACAAGGAAAAAACCCACTGTGGCCACCTGGTCATTTCATAAATTGCTTTTACTTGTTAAGAAGCTCTTGGGAACCCCTTGCTCAAACAGCCCTCAGTTAGAAATCAAGATTATACCTAAAGTCTCATGAGATAAAGCATAGTACAAGGTGATCCAAAGAAACATGCAGGTTTCAAAATTATTAGAAGAGTTAACATTTAAAGTACTGCTCAGCCTTTCATATCATAGTCTGCTAACTCCAATGTTATTCAGCTTAAGATCCTCTCTATCATTTGCTTCTGTCTTATAAACTACCATGCTGGGAGTCCCTGGGTGAGTGGCAGCAGATGAAGTGGTAAAACAAGGCCACAGACTCGTATCGACACAGACACAATAGCCTCAGTACTGAATCCAGCTAATTTGCGATTACATTCCCACTAGTCTGCTGGAGGAGCAGGGCTCTGAATATACTAGTGAGGCTGTAATGATTTGGAAGGAGGGAAAAAAGACGTTTGAATGATCGAAGAGGTCCACAGGTCACAAGTTCTTCCTTGGGAGATACTAAGCACTATCAAGCCAAGGCAGACCACTGGACTGAAGTGATGTTGGCAGGAGAGACTTGAGGCTTGGCAGAGGGACTCAGCTATTCAAAAACTGTGAMGGGAGCAGAGTGAATGAGCAGCTACAAACTCACCCACATAAGAACATTAATTCTGAGTAAGATACCACGCAAAGTTAAAACAGCACACCTGCTCACAATCAGACAACCCTACTATGCCGTAAGGAAAGGAAGAAAGAGCCTGAAAATGACAGCAAGCACACATGCATTGCTCTGTGTAAAGAGCAGAATGAAAGACAGGAGTGATGGTTTGCTGAAAGTAATGAGACAATGGCCAGAGAGAAGGAACTTGCTAAGAGAGAAAAGTGGAGCAGCACTTGGTGAGGAGAAGGTACAGGCAATGGCCATTTTTATAAATGGCAGAACTAAGGGTYAAATAAGGAAAAGAGGTCAAGACACAAGAGATTAATGACACGGTCATTTTAAACCCCTAGCTGGAAATGGGAGCCTGTACATGAAAAAAGTAAGAGCAGCAAATAGGTAAAAAACATACTAAGAAAAGTAAACAGACCACCATATGTCATTCAACAGACACAACTAGTTTATTTTTCTGCTCATTGAATTGAACTCATTTAAACAAGTTAAAATGATGATAAATACTAAGACCCATTCTGCCTAAGAAAACCAACAATGTCTTAACATAAGCCACGCCAAAAGAATACTGAATGCTCCATAGGAATGCTATTGAATAAGAATGAATAAGAAATATTGAATGCTCAGAGATTATTAACTTGATGATGCCTCTATCATACATGTCATGACCAGAGCTGAACATTCCTATAGAGTAGCCCTGCATACCTCCCAGCAAACTTCTGTTTCTTTCCTATTCCAAATTGTGACGTTTTGTCTCAGTGTTTTAAAAATGTTTTTCCGTGAAGGACAGATGATACGTCTTGCTAAGGTATATGATCAGTCATTCACTCTCCTGTAAAATATTAATCACATTTATGTTTTTATAACAAAATTGTTTTGGAGCATTTTCAGGTGCTGGTCTACAGTTTTCCACAGATAAATTTTGGATACAAATAGCAGCAGGATCAAACACTGTACTGGCATTTCCAGTAGTCCATAGTCATCAAGCTGCCAACTCTACTGCACCAGCAATGCCACCTGTAATTTAAGMTGTGGACATAAATAACCAAGGGTGTAAAAGTAGTCTGCCAGTTTGTTTCTGAATGTGAATGATACAGAGCAAACCGTTGCAGTCCCTTTYCTGAGGTGATTTGGACTTGTAATGAACAAAGTTCTCACGAGTTCTCAGAAAGTATGCAGACAATTGAATGTTAGCCAAMGCTCTAGCACAAAGGTAGGCTGAAGCACAGGAAGAGAAGTGTAATAGTAGCAATATATAATTTATTCCAATATCCCAGTTACACTTGTATCTGCTTTCATCTCTACCCAGATATTTTCCTGCACCTTATAAAGAAATGTCAAGCACATTCCTAATCTGGTGTTGAGTGTAATCCGACATTTGGAAAAGTTTGGTAACTAGAAGGTGAGGTCACATACACCCCTGAGAGAATCTGGATACTTCAAAGGATGGAGTTACCAAGCAAGCAGAAATTATTTTTGCAACTTGCACCACAATACCAAGATCACATCTTTCTCTGTTATTACTGGATGGAAAATAATCCTTATTCAAATACCATTCTTCAAAGACAGGCAGCCAGAGGTCCACAGCAGATAGCAGGGTCTTTTCATTTAGCACCAAAAAAATTGAAAAAAAAAATYAAAAAATACTATGTACATTTCTAAAAGAGGAGGAAGAGAGGTTCTCCATACAATGCCCCAAACAATGAGTGACATAGGAGGGGGAGAATGGCTCCCAGAATAGCCCAGCTCCTTCCAGTGGGACCACAAAAATTCCAGTAGATCCAAAGTTTTCCCCTGGTTCCCCCTCCCCACAGCTATGCCTGTCCAGCAACAGGGCTGTGGTCCTCACCTTTAACCCATCACCAGGTTGCTGCTCTCCTTTCCCTGAATACAGGCTCCTGCCTCCCTCCCTCAGCCCCCTGGCACGGGGACTTCTCGTACGTTTTCAGTTTGGCCAGCACCTTTCACACGCACCCCATGCTCTTCCCTGGTAGCACCTCACAGCACCRTGGGCCTTCCTTAGCCCCTTTCCTACCAGAGGCAAGCTCTGCAYGGACTCCCTCAGCCTTTCTTACCCTTCCCTGTTTTCTGGCCCTTTGTGAAAGATCCCTATCCGCTTGATGAGAGTAAATCATTCAGTCATCACCATTTCTAGCTTGTCCTTCAGTAGAGATCAGATCACCTCCCCCTGCTCTTCCACAGCTTCATTTCCATTCCCATCTTCCCTGCTCACAATTTCTTTTGTACAGCAGGCAGCTTGAAACCTCATTTTTACCCCCTGACTGACAAAACAGCATGCTTTAAAGAGTTTCCCTCCACCATTTTTAATCCAAGTCCTTTAGCCTTCTGGGGATGAGTTGGTTTTGTGGGCAATTTGAGTAACAAGGGCACAAACATAATTGCCAACTGAGCCAAGCTGTTCCTGAGCTTTCCTCAGTAAAGTTCCTTGTCCTAAGTAACAGCTCCCTGTGTTTTAGGAGGTAATTGCCCTCCCAACTCCCCCCACCTTACAACCAGGATGGAGTCAGTGCCTTACACCTGCCAAACAGACAGGAGATCACAAGAACCAGAGGGTTCAAAATTTGCTAACAAGAGGGGTTGCGAAGATGAGCAGTGCCAGCCTGCTATAAGAATTTTAATAAATGAGATTAATCCAATTAATAATGGCCTTTAGAATTTTTCTTTCAGATTTATCCCTTTAGCAGATGAAAAAGTATTTTCAGGAAAGATATTCCCAGCTTCTGGTTTGGAGTTGGACCCTTTAGTTAATATTTTTCTTTAAATTCCATGGCCTGTTTGCCTTCATTCCTGAGGACTTTTTTTTCCCCCAAAGCCCACGAAAGCCATTATTAAGCATTCATCCGAACACACACATTAGATCTTGTGCGCTGCCTTCTAGCAGAATGCTTTTAATTGAAAGGAAAACCCTGCCTCCTGCTAGGTTTGGGTGGGCTGCAATTAGTTCCATACTAGTTAGTTTTGCCAGAAAGTCATATAACTCTTCTACACAGGCATTCCCACTCTGGTCCAGCTGCAAACAATATGCTGAGTCAGCAAAAAAGGAATTTTTCATTGAATTAAGAATCCAGTCTGTCCTCAAATCTTATAAAATATGTGTTGGATTCCATCTGTCCTGGAGGATCTCCACTTTGATTGTGCCAGCTACCGGCACTCGCATGGGACCCGTGTGCCTGCGGCGGTACTGCAAACTGCCCCACCRTGAGGAGGCTTTGGACTCCATCGACCAGGGGCGACATCTTGCAAGCTAACGACATGGGCCTGTGTGGGCAATAAAACACAAATGCCCCCTTGTGCCTGAACCACAATGCTTCTGTGAAAAAATGTTTCTTCTATTCCTTACCTGCAAGGAGAACAAAATCCCCTGTCCTACTAGTAAGAGGCAGTGATAGAAGCCAAGAGCAAAGCATGCAGAACATCTGAATTTTGGCAAATTCAGATGCAGACAAATGAAAGTTGGAGGAAACGTTTTTCTGGGTACTTCTGGTTTATTTGAAGCCAAYGAAGCATGAAATGGTCTTAACAGTTTGTTATGTTTTGGTGTAACATGAGGATCTAGAATCTCTTGACAAGTAGAGTATGAGCTTGAGTTTCAGTTCACTGATTGGTGGTTTTCTGGATTCGTCCAAGAAATGTATTTAAACAGTATGTGCAGCGGAAACTATTTTTAGTCATGAATGTTCAATGGTAAACATCTGAAAGTGGACATCAGATAATAAAAACAACAGTTAAGTAATTCTTTATAATTTCCAAAGACAATTGTTGGAACTGGGAGATGTTTATCCTTTTACATGTGCCTAGGTATCTGCTAAGATTTTCCTATGTTCTAACAGAAATCCGTGAGCTGCAGGCACATTCAGGAGCTCTCATTTGCCTTTACTAAACCTAAGAAAAACTTAATCTTGAGACCCATGAATTTTGTGGGGTTTCACATCCACTACTTGGATCGGCGTAGTCAGTCTTCTAACACGACTACTGCATAAAAATTCAAAATAGTGAGCCCATATTGAGGGCATTCTTTCACAGGCTTCTTTTGGCAGTAATAAAAGACACCAGGTAAATTTTACATTGTTAACCAGGAGTAAATGAAAAACCTCTTTTTCATGTGRGAAATGTTTTATGGAAAAACATCTTTATTTGAACTTTTTCCTTTGAAATTGTAGGTCTTCATCACGGGAAATTTTTGACAATTTTAAAGGAGTGTTTTAGTTTCACTTTGACTTAAAATACTGGGKTTTTTTTCAGCAAAAATGCCAACATGCTAAATTAAAATAATTTTAAAATATTTCATTCTGAAACATTGATTCAAGATGAAAAACACTTTTGGATGTACTTGCTGCAGGGAAATTGAAAATTTCCAGTGAAAATAAAGTAACACTATAAAAATTCAGCTTAAACAAAATAGTATTTTTGGTAAGAAAATCTTTTGCACTAAATACTGTGGCCAACAGTAATTACAACTTGTCCAAAAGTCTGGGAAAGCTACAATGGATTTTTTGGAACCTTTTAAATATCCCACCTAGCACAGTAATAACGTCACACAGTGGAAGAGAGTGAAAGGATTATAGTGAAAGGTTTGTATCCCAACAGCACCTGAATATAAACAATATATTTGTTTAACTGACAACAGCTTCTTCCATACACGATTTTAAATTTGCAGAAAACTATAAATAGATAGCACTTTCACTGAAAGCATTCAATTAGCCAACTGGGTACTTAACTTTGTAATGTGGAGCAATGTGGAGTGATAATGAACACCATGTGTGTGTGATAATGGGGGTTGTAGAAAATAGATCTGGCCAGCTGAGTGAAAAGGAAATGCTAAAGAAGAAAAAATCTGAAGTCCAAGCCAAAACAAGTGACCTAGAGAAGCAAGTAAAGGTTTGTATTTAGGGCAGGCTAGAGGCCTGAGAGAGATCAGCAATTCAGCAGGGTATTTTTAAGCATATGCTCAAGGCCCTCCTTATTCGGCAGGAAACTTAAGCATATGCTCAGAGGTTAAGCATCAGCTAAAGTCTCATTGATGTCAATGGGTCTTAAACACATGCCTAGAGATACATATGTGCTGAAGTGCTTTTACAAATAAGAATGGACTGGGGATCAGGGCCTCAGTCCCCTGGTATTTCATAGCAGGCTAACCCTGCAACCTCCTGGCTTTCCAAATTCTTCGGAGTAGATCTCATTTAYTATACACACAGGACCAGACTTAAGCGTGTAAGAACTTGCATGACTGTACATAACTGCCATTGGCCCTTTGGTACTGAAATAAATAGGAAAGTACAGATACATTTATAAAACACCAGTAACTTCTACTGTAATTTGCTCAGAGAATTCTCTTAATGAAAACAATGAAAAGCAGAAATGCAACTTTTGAGCGGGTCATTTAGTATTTCCATTACTGATGTAAGAAAACTTCCACAAGAATGAATTTAAAGATAAAACTGAATCTGAACTGGAACCTGACTTAAAGGAACTTATTTTGAAAGAGTGCACGGTGCTTTTAATTTTTGTGCAACCAATGGATCTGTATTTCCTTGTGACCTTAATGGATCTGTATTTCCTTGTGACCTTCTGTGCCTGAGTAGTCCACTTATCAACTGCATAGCTGACTGGGCACCACTGTAACAACAGAAAAGCCACTTTCTTTGCCAATCCAACTTCATGTAGGCAAACTTCAAAGCATTAATCTGCATTGATATAAATTTAGAAATCCACAGCAACTATTCTCTGAATCTGAGACGGATGGTTAACATTATGAAAAAATCTTCAAAATTCTTAGGTAAGTCAGATTCAAATATGGCTTCCCCTTCTTTATCCTTCTTTAAAACTGCATGAAAATATACCATAAAGTGGCAAGGGGAATTATATGGTCAGATTACTAATGATATTAAATATTTTTTCCATGCAGTTAATACAGGATTTGAAATTATCAGTAAAAATCCTTCCTGTGCATTTCAGTGAACCTGAACAACCACTTGGTCTCTGCATTTCATAATTCTCCGAGGATAAATATGCAGCAGAGGAAATGGTCATAAAGACGTGCTGCAGGGCCAGCTGAAAACTCCTTTAGGTGGAATCTATAAGTGATTGCTCATTTTAAAACACCCTTAATGTGACAGGAGCAAACTGGGGTGCATCTGAGCATCAGGAYTGCCAGAGTACTACCGTGTACAACCACTGCGCTGCTCTTCTCCAGTGATGCCACAGTAGCAGTTACCACCCCGCATAAATTATAGCAAAAAGCTGACTTCAACAAACAAAAAACAGCTAAGTTCTTCATTAAAATTTATTAAAGCAGGCAGAAAATAGATTGCAAAAGCCCACTAATCAGCTTTACACATGCGTTTTCCTTTTGTTGCATGACTCTCATGTTTTAAACTGGAGAGCATTACTGTTTGGCATTTCCTGCAAATGCACTGAGCAAAAGCCACAGCAATATAGTATTTCTTCCATAGATGTTAACATTTAAAGTCTCACAGAAGTGGCTAACGTTCAATTTCTGGTTAAAATTTGTTCACTTTCTCGCTTTGTTTTTTCAGATGAAGACAACCTGGTGAAAGCATTCCCACATTCCTCTTTGCACTTTTGCCATGACAAAACTTAGCTGACGTAGGCAAATTCAAGTTCTATAAACATATATCTTAGTCCGATTTTGTTTCAAGTTTCTGCTTCTTTATTAACTATGGAAGAGCACCTCTTCCTTCTTGCCCAAGCAAGCTGCTGGTTATCATTCCCATCCCTCYGGTCGGTCGAGTAACACATGATGCTGGCCTAGCATAAATACAAAACAGGTTCCTATGGAATCTGAAATACTGTTTGTACATCCTACCACTGACCACAGCGGAACAATGGCGTGCCAATGATACAGAAAAAAATAACTCTATTTGCTCGCTCTTTCTGTGCCTCTGTCTGAAATATACCTAGCTCCAAAGCTATTATTTATAGTTATGAGGTGACAACTGAGAGCTAGCAGTCTGCTGAGTGAAAAAATGTTTGCGTTTATCCTTTTTAGAGATATCCTATATATATACACACATACATGTGCAGCAGCTATTCATACTGGATAAGGAGATGTACCTAATCAACTACAGTGCTTMCTCACTGGTAAGAAAAGAAAAGGAGTTCTTTAGTTTGTGCAAATTAAGTGACAAAACTTCATTTTTAAAGATTGTTTGAAAAGAAAATATTTTTTAAGCAAAGCCTACAGCGGCACTGGCATTGTTTAAAACACTGAGAAGTGGTGTTGTAAGTTTTCTGTGAACACTTTTGCCTATCGTCTTCAATAAAGAAATCACCTCTTCTAAGTTGCTTGCTAACAGTATGTTATTTTAAAGTCAAACTTGAGCAAAATCTTTACAGTTTTCACAGAATCACAGAAATGTTGACACTGAGGGGTCTTCTGGAGGTCACATAGTCCAACTGCCTGCCTGCAGGACTATCCCCAGCACCAGACCAAGTCAGCCATGGTTTTGTTTAGTCAAGTCCTGAAAACCTTCAGGGATAGATATTCCACCTCCTCTCTGGGTTCCCTGCTCCAATCCTGCACTACCCTCCAAAGAGAAAAGATTATTCCTAACTTCCAYTCTAACCTCCAAAGCCACAACTTGATCCTGTGGCCCCTTTTTTGCCACTTGAAACTATCAAGAAGGGTTTGAATTCATCATCTCCATAGCTTGCCTTCAAGCAGTTGCAGGCTATTAGACTGCCCCATAGCTGCCTCCTCACCAGGCTCTCCAAGCACAGCTCCCTTCACCTTTCCCTAAAAGGCATGTCCTCCAGGCCTCTGACCGCCTTGGTAGCCCTTGACTAGGCCCTCTCCAGCATCTCTACACTCCCAATGTTTCAAMCAACCCCAGGCATCACTTCTGTAGYACTGATGAACAGGATGATCTCAGCTTTATCAGGGTTGCTCAAAAGATTGTCACTGAGCAACCTCTTCACTCTCCTTGGGCTCTATGGATCAGCTCTGCCAGGCCCAGCTGAGGCAGTCAAAGACACCAGCGCCCCACCACATGCCTCTTCCCAATCCCAGAGCTGACCAACCCTAGTGCTGAGATGGCAGAAACCGGTGTGCCCCAACACCTCTCTTGAGTTATCTCTGCTCTTGGGGGCAGCAGAGGGGTAGCAGACTGGAGGAGCTACAATGGCTACCATCACCACACCTCCTTTGAAGTCCATTTTCAGATTGACTTTATCTCTGAATTTCAAAGAATCTCGTTATTCCTCGATCATTTTTCCCCATGAATGGATCATTTCAAGGAAATATAAAAAACAGTCCTATGATCAGATGCAGTGTAAGTCCTATGACTGCTGCCCTTGATTTAAGAGGAGCAAAAATCCCTGCAGAACTCTTTCCAGCAGGCGGGCATTTAATAAATCTTGTGAAAGTGTGAGGAAAATATGAAAAAAAAAAAAAAGGAGACACTGATAAGAGAAATACTTTTGAAACGGACAGTCAACACCAGACAGTTTAAAGTCATTTTCTAGCCAAGTAATCACAATTGCTCTCTGTCATAATTTCCCATGGGTGAAAAAGAAGTCAAAAACAAATACGTAGTAATCTGCAAGTCTGAACCACAGAAAACCTATTGTACTGTCCTTCTACGGGAAGGTTAGAAGTGATGTCAAAACAGGAGGGCTGCGCTTTTCTAATCACACAAAGCTTAATAGTCAGCTACTGAACCAAAGAACCATATTCTAACAGCCTTGAYTCCACCCAAATCTCAGTTCTCCGCACATAGGAACATTCAGTCCATGCTTCCTATTGACCAAAACCAACTCCTCTTCCTTGTTCCTTTAGGTATCTCCCTGKTCAGGGTCTTGTTTAGACTCTCTGGGTTGCTCTCCAGAAGCTGTCAGAGCTGCCCAGCTCCCARTAGGCTAGGCAGAGGGGCTGAGATGGGAATTAGATATCTGACTGTGGCCTGAAGGGGAGAGTCCAAGTATCCTGCCAACAGGTGACACTTGCTTGGCTCTGCTCATCTTAGCCATCATGCATCCTTGATCCAGCCAAAAACTAACCCAGTCCGGGAGCTACCTGTGCCTATGAGCTTCCAGTAAACCTTTGGGAACGCAGCATATACACACAGACACACACACGCACTTCTCAGGCAGCTCCCCGTGAGTGTGCCAGGCCATTAAAAATGTTTCTTGTTCCCAGCTTGAAACTTTTGACCTGCTGAAATCAACCTTTGGCATGTCCTCCCTTCAGTCCTCCCAGCCCACACTTTGTTTTCATATTCTTTGCTATCAGTGAAGACATTTTAACAAGCCACGGAAAAGTTCTGGATGAATTTTCTTAGTTAAAAGCATTTCTGAATCTACACTGTAAACAGAGAGCTGACTCAACAGCAGTACTTCCTAAAACCCCAAGTACTCAACAGTAAGTTACATCCTGGAAACAAGATCGTTTTAGACATAAAAAACCAACTCTACTCGCATATTGGGTATTTCTGTCATCTATATGAGACAGAGTAATAAGTAATCAGACCTCTTTTGTGTTATTTGCCCATTGCCTTAGCATACAGACGAATTCTAGAAAAGTAAAATCTAATTTAATAAGCCTATTATGACAATATGAGGGAGACAACTTTCCCTCTTGCACTCCAGGCATCTTAAAAAATACCTCTGAAAATGGCTGCCTATGTTAGCCTTCCAGCCATCAGCCGACACAGGATGGCAGTGGCAAAAGCCAGCAAATTCTCTCCAGAACTCTTCTGGAGACCCATTGATTTGGGCTGGGATTTAGGATTTTGCATCAAGCTAGATGTCAATCCAGTTTGTACCATCATGGCAGCATGGAGCAATGTCAACATTGTTGAAACCACACGGACATTGAAGCTCRAACAGCAGAGTACTGGAGCTAAACTGAATGACACAACAGATCTCTGAACACACTGTCCCAACCTGTCTCCCCAAAAAAGATGCAACAGGATCTACCCATTAAATGAAAATCTTTTGCTGGGTTCAAGCACCAGCATCAGTGTCGGACAAAGCACAGATGGGAACACAGGGACAAATACAGAGCCCAGACCAGAGACCAAATGAGAACCCTACCCCTGAGGTCTTGGATCTTACATGTAAGCAGCGCCTGCTGTTCCCTCCGCTTGGATACGTTCCTATTTCCTGCATATCCCTCTATGCAGCCTTGACACTGTTASAAGGAGAGTGTGTATAACCAATTGCGTGAAGTTGCCTGTTCTCAAGGAATAAACATGCTAATATGCTGTGGGACTGAGGCTGGGAAAGAAAAAAAGGTACAAGTTCCCCCCCACTTTCCATGCCTGTCTTAGAGTCAGGAGTTGCCATCAGGGCTTGTAAAACATTAGTAAAAGACATGCAAAGCTTCTTAACAGGAAAAAAAAAAAAAAAGAAAAACGTTTTGGTAGTTGATTTGTTGGTTTTGTAAGCGTTCTGTTATAAACTCAGAAACTGAGCTGTTTTCAAGTTTTTGCTTTTGAAGGAGAAAAAAGTGCTCCCTTTCAAACAGAGGATAGAAGTGCATTGAAAAAAAGAAATGTATACTTTACAAATGTTTCTCACAGGAAAAAAAAAGACACTCCTACAAAAGGACATAGAAGGCAAAATTTGCAGGGGTGTAAGACCATATGAAAGAAAATATAAAAGCTTACCACACTTCTCTGCTAAGCAYGCACCTAACCTATCTGACTGCCTTTCCTCTCACCTACAGCCAAATAAGCTGCTCCTAGGTGAATGCTAGTAAGAACATACTATACTATACCAGACACAGCATCTTGACCCAGACTAACACTCTTATATGGACGCTAAGGACATTGCTAAAGAAACACAGACCCTATTGTTAATCATTTCTTTTAGCAAACTTCCTTCACAGCCTGAGCTAAGCACWGTATATTAAATTGTGAAGAAATCACTAGAACTACTATGCTGCAAGTGACTTTTAAATCAAGTGCATCAGTTACACGGTATTTAGCACTGTGCTGTAAAGGGTGGTAAATGGAGGTGTCATAAATATCTGACTTTATCATCTGTTGACTCATAATCCAGATGCCAATGGGATATAAATCATGTAAAGCATGTTTCCAGATTAGGAAAGTCTGACTGTTCACCATTGTTCTAGCAAACCATATTATTTCTTCGTAGGATCAGGAGCGCCCTCTGATGGTTAGTRTCTATTACTGGGAAGTAAGAGTTGACTGGGAAGTGGCACATCCTTAAGTTGTCTATGCAATACAGAATGTTCTCACTTCCTGCACTATAYATTTACGGTCTTCCGTATGCTTAAAATATTTCGATAACCAACCTTATTTTGTTGGAAATMGTTTTTTGCGTATTTCTCTTTCCATTTCAGTTATTTATATTTATATTTAAGAGTGCACACATACACGGTTAGGGATGCAATCAGAGAACTGCTTATGCATACACCCAGTTTTAAAAGAAGTAAGTTGAAAGAAATTTCAGACATAAATTAGAGGGTTTCTGTAATAGGCTCTGAGAAAGGCCTTGAAAGGCTCTGACAAATTCAGACACCTGGAAATTCAGATATTCAGCTGAATGTCAGAAAACAGGATATAATGGGAAAAAAACAGGCAAGCTCTCTGAAGAAGTGCTTATGTGCCCAAGAGCTTGTACGCATTTTTCCAAATATATAAGCTAACCCAATAAAATGTTAACTTTCTCTACAAAACTTGCCTCACTTACATCCTTAGAACATCACATCTACAACAGAACTGTGAGAAAATAGGAAATTTATTTTTTCCCCCTCACCTGTGACTTTACCTGTCCTTCAAATATTCAGCATCTCAGGGTTATGTATAATTTTATCACCTATAATATCAACTGTCCTTTCAGAACAGAGTTGGTAGCTGGAAGAGAGCCACAGACTTGGAGCTTTCCSTGAAGACAACCACTATGCCCACTACATAATAGATTCACATCTCTCCCTTCAACTGAAGGAGTAGCAGGACTGGAGCTAACACCTTTGGTGAGACAAAATCCCCCTGGACTGGTATCAACTGCACACTTTTCCTATTATACAGTGGAAAAAGAAATGCAAATTCGCAATATTCAAACCCTTACAACATTCATAAACTGCATCTTATGGTTAATTCTAGTCTGACTGACTGAAGACCCTTAAAAACAGTCAAGCAAAATACTAAGAATTGCACATTGTTTAATACGTTACAAATGCAMATACCCACAAGTTTCAGTGCAAAAACCAATTCTTTAGACTTGCAAAGGAGGATGGATGGCATCAAGCTGGGGAGCAGAGGGCTGTGTGCATTTTCCCTASTTTTCCGTCACCGCTGCTGCTGTGTAAAGGCAGCAGCCATTTTGTTCCTAGGTCTGTTGCACTCTGTTAGCAAGAGAGACACATAAGCTCTGCTCTCATGGCTACTTTATCTTGTTGTTATTTTTGTAATCTAAACCAAATGTCATTTTCAGATTTTTCTCTCTGAGGATGAGAGCAGAAGAAAAGATAACAGCTTCGGATGAAAGAGACCAGCAGCAAGCCTTTTTCATGCCATCTTTTACTCTGGTTTTACATCTACTGCAGAACCCTAAATATTTTGAAGTAYGGCAATACTTGGGAATTATGACTGGAGTGTCCCTTTTCCACCCGGGATTACGACCGGCTGAGACTCTGACTGGGATTAGCCYGACACTGACCCGGAGTCTGAGGCATCTCCTCAGCAACATCCATTTCGAGAGATCTCTGGCCCTGCTGTGGGAAGCCTGGCTAGCCCCCACATGAGAGGGAATGCTGCCGGCAGCTACCCCGGACCCGTGCGGGCTCTCCCTGCCCAGCCCCGCGCCCGAGGCAGGCCCAGCCGCCCCGCCGTCCTGATGCGGCCCCAGAGGGGAAGCGCCTCACAGCGGCTCCCGTGCAGACAGCGGTTCCTACCGCTAGTTTTGCCTCCTTCTGAAGGAAAAACCACTCAAGCCTCTTGTCCCTGAGGCTCCCTCCACGCCGGGGTGCCGACGGAGTGCGGGAGGAGGCAGGGGCCCTGCTCGGGCCTTGCGGGAGCCGAGGTGGGCGAGGGGCTCCCACCACTGYCCGCCTCGGGTCCGGCTCTGGCCAGCGGCCGCTCCTGCCCCGGCACCAGCCCAGCAAGGGGGGGGCAGCAATTCCCCCCGCTAGCGACGGGGAAGAGGAAACCTACTGTTGTTTCCTCTCCGCTGCCCACGTCCCCCAGTTAGCCAAATGCCGCTTAATGAAGTTTCACGCTAACGCTCCCGCCTGTCATCCCCGTTCCAAGGCTTCAGCCTCCGCCGCGGACGCCCGGTCACCCCGGGCTGCATGAAGGAGGCAGCGGTSAGAAGACCGAACCACGAGAAGAGCCGGAGCCCCCTCTCATGGAGGTCGGGGGAAAGGCGCCCCGAGCGGCAGGCTCTCCCGCCGCCGCCCGTCCGCCCGGGCGCCCTGCCGCGGCTCGAAGGCCGGCGGTGCGCCGCGTCCCGCAGAGCGATCGCCTTTCCCGGCTACACGGTGCTCCGCCTCGCCGTTGCCAGCTGGGGCTCGGGGGGGTTCAGCGCCGGGGAGGGTGAGCCGGCGGCTGCCCGCAGCGATCCACCCCGCGGAGGCCCCACACCCGTGATCGCTGTGGGACGTGCAGTGGCGGGGAGGCAGCGGGCGGGACGCGGGTGTGGAGGGGGTGGCGGAGTGGGGTGTGAAGTCAGGGTCGGCGCTTGCAGCGGGCGTTAGCAGCACCTTACAGACGCTGAGCGTGCCTCGAGAGCGCGCAGGGCAATGGGTGCTGGAGCCGGTGCGCCCGCCATTGCCTGGAGTGCTCTGTGCCCGCAGAACCGTTAGAAAAGGCGGGAAAACRGCCAGGGAGGGAACTGCCACCAGTGCCGCCATTTTGAAGAAGCTGAGGTGCTGTGCCAAGCCTCGGGGCTTTTCTGTGTCTGTGGCACCTCCCAGGACTTGATGCAAGTCTGTCTGAGTCCAGATCCCGCCTCATGGCCGAAATGCTTCTCCACGTTTATTTTGTACTCTCTTGCGTTCGTCCCAAGTGGGGTTGTCGTCACCCACAGGCCTGCTGTCGTCTGTGGGCCTCGAAGGCAATTTGTACGTACCCGCCCCTGGCGAGTGGCATTGTAGCTGTGCAGGAAAGGTTTATAGCACAAAACTGGAAGTCCTGCTCTAAARCCAGTCAAAAAGGCAACACTTTAAACATTTTCATGAACCAATAATCTGAACAGAAGATAAACCAGGTCCACTGAAAAATGTAAAGGATGATTTTATTTTGACCTTAACACTTTTCCACCCATTTCAGCATAAATTAGCTAAAATTTCAAATGAATGGGCACTTCCAAATTAAAAAAAAAAAAGTTTCCATTTAAAATGTGAAACAGATTACACTGGTAACTCTTACCATCTTTTCAACACACATTTCAGTCAGGAGATTAATGGGAACTAATCCTTTTAGCGTGGCTTTTTATTCCAAAAGTCAGTGTTGTTGTCTAGTAGAATAATAATATGTCACCAACACTATTTGGCATTGCAAGTACCAAGAGATCAAAGTTGTCTTCTGATATCCCTGTGTCTCTAGTATCTACAGTTATCAGTGAGCAATACCTACTGTTACTGTTTAGCTATGGTGGCAGCATCTCAACAGGCAGAATAAGCACATAGCTGCTTAATAAAAACTGTTTCCGAAATGTGAGATGGATGGTGAAAGGGATGAGCTAAGGGAAAATACTTGTAATTTTCTAAGAGGAGCCTCCTGGCAGTTATGCTAAGCTCGAATAGCTTGAAATAGCAGCTGGTTTACGAGTATGCAAAATAATACGGCAAAGAGGTCTACTGTGTCCTTCCTGTGTGCATGGCCCTTGGGGATCGGGAAGTGCTTATGTTATAGACAATGTCAGAAAGAAAGTACCAGAGCTGGAGCCAGAGAAAGAGAGTTACAGATTTTTCAGGTTGACTTATAGTGAAATCTTTATAGCTTGAAATTGTCCTGAGCTTGTGTAGAATAAAATACTGCCTTTTGTTGCYGCATAGCACTGGAGGAGCAAAATTAATGCCGTTTACACTTCTAGGGGACCTGGGTATTGCCAGCCAAGTAGTATGACACCATTCCTGTGTGAACACATGGTTTAATTTTTTAATCCAAAGTTTGATTGGACTTGCTCTTCATAGATGAGGCCTTGCAGATCCTGCGTCCCCATCTCTGCCGTAAGGAAGGAGTCAGAAGTGCAGTATTGCGCTTTTGTTTTGTTTGTTATTCCACTGATGGAATCTTCTTTTGCTTTGCTGACAGTTCAGGTCAAACAGGAAGCAAACACATCAGATATGAAAAATACAGAATTAAACACAACCCAGAAACAGCAYTCCATGGACCAAAAGGTAGTAAAGTCCTTAGCCACTGGGATGGATGGACTTTAATTTGTCAATAATTCATCAGTGTTATGGAGGAGAAGTATCAATAATAAAACGGTACGAAAATACCAGTCTTGTTGCTTTGTGGACAAATCGACCTAGCCAGTCCAACACCTTGAATGAGGGGAGACTGACATGCAAACCATGGTCTACACATCTTTACCCTTCAGGCATGCCGAGGTGATGGCAAGATCAAAGAGGCTTTTGAAATGCCAAGTTCTGAGAAAGGAAATTGGGAAATATAACTCCAGAGTTAGCTGGAGGGGGCAGGGATGAGGGTCATGTTAGAAGGTGTTAACCACTGTAGAGAGAAGAGAGACTCTTATCCCAGATGGTGCAGACATTTCATTGTTGAAATAAAACTGCGACCAGCCCATGTTATAAGGTAATGAAATCTGTCACAACTTGAACATCAAAAGTGGTCACAGGCTATAAAGGAACGGTGTTTGTGGGAGCGGTAGGGACAAGAAATGTCGGACACTAGAGGCTGTGTCTCTGAGACGCTGTAGTCAAGAGGATCAGAAAGGAGAGGAAGGAAGAGATTGTCTTGCTGACAGCTGCCCGAGGATAGGAGCGGAGGACAAGTAAGATATTGCTTCCTTTGTAATGAATCCAAGATGTACCTCCCCGGCCTGACATTTGCTGAGTAAACGGAGTTAGTTACTCAGACAAGTCCTTTCGGTCCACTCCGGTTTTCCTGTACATTCTTAGTACATTCTGTTTTAATTAGACCAGTTGAGTCCTTGATTGTTTGCAAATTTCATGCAGACTTTTCCTTAGCGGTGCTTCTAAGGAAGAGGAGCTACAGAAAGATGCCTGGAGCCTATCATAGTTGGGATGTTTGGTCAAAGGGGCATGGACTATGGAGACCTCTCTCACAAGAGATGGTACTTGCAGAACTGAGGTCTGGCAAACACAAAGGAAACACCTGGATGGTCGGATGTATTTCCACTCCTTCATCTTTTTTTCTTCCTCTAATTTTCTTATATCTTGGGATTTGAGTATAATGGAAGCCAAATCAGAAAGAGGGATATCAATCAGCTTTCATGAAAACCAATGCTGCAAAGTAGAAATGATTTGTGCTAAAACTGTACTTGTGCTGAAAAGTGCTGAATACAAACTAACTGCAGGAAAATAGGGGAGGGGAGACTAAAAACTGCAGGTGACGGAACTAGCCGCATCCAGCAGAGTGCAGCATGAGCACGACGGCTGTGAACCGTTTGCCTTCTGATTAAAAAATAGGTGTCAGTTGCAAATAAGCAAATCTCCCAGAAGAAAAATGATACCTTTCCATTTATGCATTTTGAATAATACTTAGATGCTCTTAAGTGTTTGACTGTATTTTTCAACATAAATGTTTTGGGGATGGAAAGTAGGAGAAAGAATCTGGGACTGGAACTGGAAGTGGGAGCCAGGAAGATCCAGGCCGGACACGTGCAGAGGAGTGGAGRGTTAGCTGAAGAATAATGAGTTGACCAGTAGCTTGGTGGTAGGGCAGGACATTGAAATCAAATGAACTCACAGGACTGACAGAGCACAGAATGAAATGAGAGGTAGGACAAGCAAAGAGAATGTGATTAGTACCTGGAGCCAGAGACAGGGGAAAAAAAAAACACGCTGGAAGAGATGAGACAGGAGGGATCAAAGAGGGAAGGAACAAGCAGAAAGGGTGTTCTGTTAACCAGTAAAGCCCATCTCTCTACAGAGGCCTTGGGATGCATATGTGACACTATTCTTCTTCCTGCAAGTCTCTGTGAAACCCCATGTCTGACCTAGTACAATATTGCACCATGAAGGATGAAAACATGTTATCGCTGTCTGTCATTTTGGCAGAAGTCAGCAGGAAGAGGTCTATACTGTGGATTTAGAGGTTCCAAACCAACTGTGGTACCATGGAGATAATAATATGCTGTCACACAATAGAACAACTGGTTTTGTTTTTGTTCTTATTTCCTTTTTTAAAAACCCTAGGACATTGCAGACAAAATGATTTTTAAAAACCTTGCTAAGGTTGCGGAGTCAGATCTAGAAAAATCAGGCAATGCCAGCATTAAAATTGTTTTTACTCAGTCCCCTGTGAAAAGGCATTATGATGGGGTCTTGAAGTACATGGCCACCTGCTATTTCTTCACTGGAATTCTGTTTCATTCTCTGTATGGAAAAAGCTTGTTTTGGGGGTGATCAGGTTTGTACAGCGAAAGAGCGTGCTTTCCCTCCCTTCATACCTCATTTGTTGCAGAAGTACAAAGGACATAAGACATGAGACATGTTGCTAGAAGAAGGATGGTGTCATGGTTAGAGTCTCTGGACAAACCCTGAAGAACAGCACTTTACTTCAGCACCTTTGCACCKTCGTAGACTCGCCATGATATTTGGGAATTCTCTTAGTGGAACTTTTGCTAGTCACTGCTCACTTTTGTTTTCTAAGTGGTGATCATGTCATCTGGTGCTTGACTTGAGGATCAATGGTCTGCACCATGTACCACTACCAAAGGCTACAACTGAAGATGTACCATGCTTGAGAAGAGGACTACATGCACCCAAGTACTTTGAAAAGCCATGTCTTAGGAGACTGAGGCTGGGGAAGGTGACACTTCTAATCTTAATTTCTGTGCATCATAAATCCCTGATTTGTAAAATAGTGATGAGATTACTACTTTACCCTAGAGGGGTGGTCTAGAAATTTTAAGTAATATTCTGGTAACCGTGAGGGGTTCCATAGTCCRTCCTGCATAGTACATGAATCAGAAGTCCAATTGAAAAGCATATTTTATGATCTTATTATTAAAACCTGATCATAAGACATATGCACAGTGAAGTCAAATTAAGATTGTTATGGCCAACGTTGGCTGTGAGATTTCCTGCCTTTTAAGATTATCTTACATCTTCATCTTAATTTTATATACCACTATGATGCATGTTACGTGTGTATAAGATTGCGTATGTATGTTGAAAGGTRTGCTTACATCCTGTATGCACACGGGATTCGTCTGACCTAACTTCAGTCATCTAGACTTGCTCCAGTCAATAGAGATTTTATTCTGAAGTAGGTGCCCATGAGAGGTAGGGTGCCTATCTCTCCACGTTGACTACTTGTTAACTGTTTCCTCATAGGAAATGTATTTAAGAACTAGATATTTTGCATCATGGCTTAAAAAACACGATGATATTTCACATTGTTAGTGACAACCAACATACTTTATTAATGGCAGGTGCAAAATACAACTACCCAATTTAACAGGTCAGGCAAGAAGAGACCCAGCTAGTCTGTGGATTTGATTTCCAAACTGTATTTTCTGAACAAACAACAAATGTGTAAGTAAAATCCAACTTTGATGTCAAAACTCRTTTTATTTTAGATTTCTACATTATCTTTCCCAGACTCTTTTTTCCATCTGATACTTTTCCCTACCCAATTATTTGTTTAACAGCCTGCCCCATGTACTCTTAATCTGGACTGTAAACTCTGGCCTAAGGGCTCTTTTTTATATCCTGTCTCAGTAACACCTAAACTCTGAGACACTTCTTGGGTTGGAATCTAAGCACTTCTGTAGAACAGGCAATAAATATTCATAATACCAGTACCATAATGGTTTCCAGTCAAGYGGAAATGAAGCGCTATATGCCAAAGATACGTGGCTGAATCTAGGCACTGCATCCAGGAGGTCTGAGCAATACTGGTGAAATGCACTTTGTCTACAGTGAACCACAGCGTGCAGGCGCCATGGGAATGGGAACAGAGACTGGGGAAGTTAAATCTTTCAACAGCAGCACAGGGTTCAAACAACCACATATGGTTGCTGTTCCATTCTAAGGGAAGAAGTAATGACCATTCCTTACCAGCTGGAAAGGGTGCTGTTAGTCACTGGCCCCTTCTCACTCCAGCTCTACTCTACTGTGGGAAGGAAGGAGCCTTTTTTCTGGAGAGGGCTTTTGCACATTTCTGACTAGCCATACTGCTTGAGAAACCTGTGTACAGCCCCCCCAAAAAAATTTACAGGCAGCAGATAGCCACTCTGTCCTTTTCCTTATCCCCTCAATCACATGCACAGAGTAGTTAGTGAATTATTCTAAGTAAATGCAAAGTACTTCACCTTTTGATGTTATTAAAGTAAAGTCACTATACCAGAGATRAAGCAATAGATATTACTTCCGCTAATGCCACAAGTCTAGCTACAATTAGTGGTATCAAGAAAAGAAAGAAATATAGCTGCATCGAAAGGGACTGAGTCTGTTTGGACTAAGCATTACAATGAAAATTCATACTTGTAAGACACAGGAGGGAGAGAGGAGGAGTGAGGATCTCCACTCCACCAGGATGGAAATGAGAATGATGTCCAAAGGATTTACTGAGGGAAGGAACAGCATGGGGGATTGTTCCATCTCCTAAGGCATACCTAGGAGCCACACTGCCACAATGGTGGGAGTATACCCAAGGAGGAAGCGCATCTTGTTCAGCCCTGGAAAAGCCACGACAGCATGTCTCAGAGATTGTGTGAGCTGGGGCATGGAGGTGATGAGCTGTATGAGAAGCTAATGATTTTTTTAATGACACTGACAGTCTTCTGAAGTCTGCTGAGACAGTTCATTGTTTCTAGGTTCCCACTCTTGGGTAAGAAGTCGTTGACCTCTTTAGTTTAGACTCTCTCAATCATACAGCTAGAAGGATAGCAGAGAAAGCCCCTTTCTATGTAAAGGCCGAAGAGGGAAGTCTGATTATTCCTGTAACACCTCCAAGCAGAGGAATGCCGGGAACCACCATTCCTAGCRGCTCAGTTGATTGCTGAGACAGACCACCCTGACATGCTTGTGGTAGAGCATGAGAAATTCCACCCACATGGCATGTTTACCCAGGTGGCTGCCAGAGTCTGTGACAGCTCTTAGTCATCTCAGAGCCAGCTCCTGATGAGAGGGCTCCCTTGGTGTCAGTGTCCTGAGTTCCTCTAGAAGCCATCCAGTGCAGCTAAAAGTGGCCCATTCTTGGCCCATTCCAGAATATTTTGAAACCAAGTATGTTGCAATGCCTGATGTGAGCTGCTGGGTCCTGCGACAGAGATGCCAGGAAGAAATACAGTGACAAAAGAAGCCTTCCACTGGAAGCCCTCTGCAGAAGCTCCAGAAATTACTTCTAGAAACATTTAACCCAAAAAGTCAAGACATATTCATTATCCTCTGTTCCATGCTGGTTTCCAGGATAAGACCAAGAGCTCGTTGCCCATACAGCTCTGCTGAGTGACTTAGAGGAACAATACAGAGCAACCTACTTCCTAAAGGGAAACCACAACGAGGGAGAGGTAATACCCATGCTTTCTCAAGGTACTGCTGGCTGCGGAATTCACCCTTGCCAAACCAAGGTTTGCATCACTTTAGCCCATGTCAGAACCAGTCCTGTGTGAGAGCTTTGGAAATTATTAAAGAAGCTCTGGAAGAGCTTTCCTGAGACATATGCCAGTGCTGAATACAAAGACCGATCCCCAGTGTCACAGGATGTGCYACAGACATCCCGGAGCATGGCTTAATCACTTCTTTCAGAGGAGCAGAAGGGCAGAGAGGAAGGAGTCAACTAACAGTTACACATGAAGCACCTTTTTCCTCTTTAGCCCTCTGTCTTTCTCATAGACTTGTTAGACACACACTTTCTGGTGCTCTCTTGTCTTCCCTAGCTTCAGTTCCAGCAGCCTCAGGTGTATTTCTGTGCATTTTCACACGGCAGATATGACACAAGACCTACACAAGATCCTCCTTTCTGGACGGAGACCTGGAACACCAGCTCCTTTGTTTAAGAGATGAATCCCAGCTGGTCTGTTTACTTTAGGGCAACCGGATCACTCTGTAAGTGCCAGTGACTGTCCCAACAAGATTTCCATTGGCCACAGTGAAAACTTAAACTAGAGCACATGTAGGCACCTACTTGAGACACCTAAGTGTGTCTTGGCTTTGAATTCAATCCCAGCCAGGCAGTCAGCATAGGCCAGAGTAGCCAAAGGAGATGGGAAAAGGAGGAGAGGAAGCACAACTCCAGTGTTTGCTAGCGCACCTCACGCCATTAGGGATTCCCCCGGGATGGGGTAGGCAGTGCACAGTGCAGTCATCCAAGGGAATGAGGAGATACCACACAGCTGTTTTAATTCAAGTCATGTATGGGAGCCCAGTGGAGCATAGCCATCACAGAAGAAAATACAGGTTCATTCACTCTCCAGCCATCTGAGGAAACAAACGGACCAAGTGAGTTCAGATTCCATCCCGTGGACTTTGGGTACCCGGGAAACCGTGGCATGACATCATCCGGCCGAGGCAGCAACCCCTACAGCCTCTGTAATGCTGTAAGAAACTGTCACTTCTCTACACAGTGGRGAAGCTTCTGTTTTCAAGAAAAAAATTGACCAGTCACTGCTTACAATGTGCAATTGTCCAAAAGTTGCAAGCAAGTATATGGAAGTTACAGCACTTCAAAAGCTAACTTTGAAAAATTTTCTTTCTCCAGATAATTTCATCATTTAATAGTGGTAGAAGATGTGGACCCACACTGCGGATGCACAACTTAAAGGAGCAGGCAGAGCCACCAGTCAGTTTGATTTACCAAAGTGACAATCACCCCACGCTGCACCCCTAAAGAGCTGTTTATTTAAGGCATGGGCGGGTTTTCCCCTCAGCGTGCATATCCCAAACCGCAACTAAAAGCTTAGCATTTAACCACGGAAGGAAAGTCTTGAAAGCATTCATGAATCTACACTAAAAACACTAGAGCTATAATTAAATCAACTCTTAAGGTAGTGTAACTCTTTTTAGGGCTGAAATAGCACTCTATATTAAGCATCGTTGGAGAAAGAGGAGGAGAGAGATGGAGTTGAACCCTTAAAACAAACATTTTCATGTGAAGGTTTGGAAACTCCTTTCAGCGTACTAAACATTCACCAAGGCTTCCTGTAAGCACTGGAGTTTGTCCTTTCGCTGCTGGCTGAATTTTCATCTCGTTTGACCTCCAGCAGCCGGTTGAAAGCCCGTCTCCAGCCCGGCAGCAGCTGCGCTGTGGTGAAGGACATCGGTGGGGAGGACGGGACAGCGGGGGCTGGGGTGTTCGCGGGCGCAGGACAGTGCCTGGGGCTGACCGAGCCCTGAGGACCGGCGGACAGCGGTGCTGCCCGCCCGCCGCCGCCGAGGCGCGGCCAGGAAAGGGCCCGGCAGCCCCGGGCGGCCGCCCCCAGCCCTCGCACACGCCCAGCAGCCGCGGGGCACCTGCGGCTTCCGCGCCCGACGGGCAGCGGGCGCCTTTGCTGCCGGCGGGTCACGGCCGCTCGCCCCGCGCAGCGGCAGCGCGGGCGCGCAGCCCAGCCCAGCGGCTCCCCGGGGCGGCGCGCAGGCTGCGCGGGTTGCCCGGCGGCTCGCCCGCTCCCCGCCCCGCCGCGGCGCTCCCCGTCCCTCCTCCCCTCCCACTGCCACCCCCTCTCCCGGCCGCCGCTCCCCAGCGGTCCGGCGGAGCGGCGCGGAGCCCCCCGCGGCATGGCGGGGCGGGCGGGCGCGCTGTGGCTGTGCGCGGCGGCGGTGCTGGGCGCGGCAGCGGAGCTGCGGCTGACCCTGCTGCACACCAACGACGTGCACGGGCGGGTGGAGGTGCAGGGCGCGGGGACGCGCAGCTGCGCGGGCGCGGAGGGGACGGCGGGCTGCTTCGGCGGCGTGGCGCGGCGGGCGGCGCGGGTGGCGGCGGAGCGGGCCGCGCACCGCAACGTGCTGCTGCTGGACGCCGGGGACCAGTACCAGGGCACTGTGTGGTTCTCCCGCTTCAAGGGCCGGGAGGTGGCCCACTTCATGAACCTCCTGCGCTACGATGCCATGGTAAAGCGGACCTGGGGGGGCGGCGAGCGGCACGGTGGGGAGCTTCCCCCCCCCCCCCCCCCTTGGGTGCTGGGTCTTTTCCTCCATTTCCTCCCCTGCTGCTGTTTTTTTTTGCATTGCTGCCTCCTTGAGTGTGTAGCGTTGCATCAGATAAGGCTGTAGGTCATGCTAAAATAGTGGTCAAAGGCGGCCGGGAGGTAAGCAAGGAGAAGAGACACGATGTGCTAGGTGATGGGCACCCGGCCGAATGAAGTCGTGAGCTGGCAGCCCCACGGGTAGCCAGAAACCGGGGGCTGATGCCAAGGCTACACAGAGGAAAAGACAGTGATGCAGTGGAAGAGCTCCCCTTGGGAGAGGCAGGGGCTTGGCGCGGGTGGGTGGCTGGACAGGCTCTGTCGGAGAGGGGTCGGCAGAGGCATGGAAGTGAGCCCAGCAAAAGCCAGGTGAGGAGCCTGGCCTGTGATGGAGGGGTTAGCCCTGGCCGAGGCTCGCAGCTTGCCCTGCCAGCTTCGGTCCTGCGGGAAGGGACAGAGGGCACAGGTTGGCAGTGCTGTTTGGAAGGGTGAGGATTTTTAGTTTTCATCAGTCCCACCCTGGTCGTGTGCAGTCCCACCAGAGCTGTGGTCATGACGGGGCGTAAGGGCCTGCATGCGAGTGGCCCAGGGACTGTAAGAGCGCATCTGTGAGGGAGCTCTGTGAGACAGTGCCAGTCCCACACCTTTACTCCGTCTCTTTTGGTCGTCCGAGTGCTGAGAGGAAGGTAGAAGAATTTGAGACTGAGATTGGGGATGTCACTCCATCTCCTTAAATCTTTTGTCTCAGAGCAATAGCCTATTAACATATAAAGAATTATTGTGGCTTATTTTGCTTGCGTACAACCCCAGAAAGGAGGAGAGAGACTAACGTTATGTTTGAGAGTGACTGCTGTTTGAGAGTGACTGCGTATTTATTTCATCCCAACTGACAGCTTGAGGGGAAAATCTTCTGTGCATATCACGTCCTCTGTCTTCATCTTTTTTGCTTTCTCTGGAAAGGACTGCACTTTCCCAGGTAAAAATGGCTCACCCGTTTCTTCCCTCTGCCTCAGAACAGCTACGGAAGGGAAAGGAATGCCCCAGTGCACTCTCCTAGGCTAAACACACTTCATACCAGACAGACAGGTCTGTGAAGGATACAGCTCCCTGTTCACATGGCCTAATGAACGGTTTCCTAATCGTAAAATTAACATTAACAGGGTTTTTCCTCCCGATGGTGACGGGAAGGAGTTTGTGCATTCAGGACTCATCCTCACTGAGAGCTGGGGAGCACTTCGGGATTCTGCAGTGCAGAAATAGCTCATGCTGGTTTTTCCTACCTTTTCCTACCTTTTCCTGCTGGCTGTCATTTCTCAGCCTTGCGTTTGCTGGTTTGACTGGTTCATGAGCAGGGTGGGAGCTTGTACRGTTCCTGATCATATCACAAGAAGAAATTCTTTTAGGCAAAATCAGCAGCGTTGAACTAGTGCTCAGTTTTAGAAACACGYTATGTAGGAAGCATCTGCTGACTGTTTAGGAGATCCCATGAGCTTTTTCATCAGAATAAGATTAAAAAATAATKCCACACCATACTGGATAGCCAGAGGCTTGTACTGTATGCTAATGCCTTAGGTGAAGTAGTCAACCACTTGCTCTTCGGGGAGGTGCTGCATATTATAATTTGAATATCGTCAGTGGGTAGAAGGGGAGAGGATAGACTRAGAAGCTACAGAGACTTCAGCACCTTTCTCTGCTACCAAAGAGCCTGAGGACAGGTGCCGAGTGTTGGGCAGCATCCTTTTTGATACTTCTGTCCATGGGGCCGTGCAGTGGGGATGGTGGCCGGGGGGGCACAGGGAGCAAGGGAAGAGCCACACTGCAGAAGGGTGAGCTAGTTTCTTTAAGCAAAATTTGGTAAGTCACATCCCTAACAGACGGGATGGGGATTACTGAAATGGTTAGAAGTGAGACAGGGAGTAGGATTACAAACAGGATGCAGGAGGGAACATGAGTCAAAKTTGTTACAGGATGGGGGCAGGAGCCATAGGAGCCATAGGAGGATTTAGGGCAGCCTGACAGCGTTAGAGGTTTGTTCCACAAATGGGAAAAATTTCCTTTTTTAGGTTTGCCCTTTTGTCATTTATGCCCGTTATCACCTCAAGCCTATTTTCTTCTGTTTAGTTAGGTATTGCCTTCCAAATTTTCTTGGCACTAGCCTTGCTTTTTGGTGTAATTAACACCAAAATCCAAATTAAGTACCACAAAGGTAGTAATTGGAGGGGTGATAGAAGCCTTCTAGTTTTACTTTTCAGTTGCATCCTTCTGTTAATTTGTATCCTGATTTTGAAATATTTTTATCCTGGTTTCTTGTGAAAAGGAGGATTATATGATCATATGCTGTGTGCCTGAATATTTCTGTTTATCCCCCCTTATGGCTTACACTTGTGTTGGCCAATGGATTCAGATTTGGTGAAGGGATATTGCACAGGTACAGAGTCCTAGAAGCTCTGGGCATAGTGATAGTTAGGTAGAGTACAGGAACCCAAAACGGTCCACATCCTCCTCCCCAGAGGAGCAGCTGCATCGAAAATAAAAAAAATAAAAATTAGCCACCAGTGATTTCTCATGAACAAGAGACTTTATAACCACCCACACCATGGGAAAAGTTTTGATCAAAGCTTGTATCCTAATGGATGTGAAATAATCCAAATGCAAGATACAAAGCCAAGAGAAACAAGGTTTCATAAGTGGTTGGTTGTTTTTTGTTGTTTTTTTTTTTTTACAACCAGCTAATGCCAGTTACATCCAATTCAAATTCTTATTGCATTTGCAACCTTTTGGGGGGAGGGGGGGTTAATTGCATATTTTGGAGGAACAGAAGGCATATGCATCAGCCAAAAGGAAATAGCTTGTTACTGTTCTGAGATGCTGTACCAGTCCGTGGACATCTTTTCAGAACATCAGTCAGCATCAAAACGAGTTTCCTTAGAGTGTTATTCTTTTTTTTAAATTATTTTTTATTTTTTACAGCAAATTGGATTGCAGTTAGAATACGGTTAGAAGTGGAATATAGTTGGAGTGCATTGTGTCTTCCTGAGTCAGGATTTTCTTAAAGGTAGTTCTTGGTTCTTTTGGAAAAGTGCTGCAGCAGCGTGCAGACAATTTGGCTCCTTCCCTGGGGTGTGAGTAGTGTTTTCACAGGCGTCACCGGGAGCGGTGAGTCGCCAATGCGAGTTACGGCCGGTATCCTGATTTTTCCACACGGCCATTGACTACCTGCCTGTGGGGATCAGAGGARTCACGAGTCTTTGTCTCCCCGAAAAGAAAGACACTGCCAATAATTGATTAAAATACTGAACTTCCATGCCTATAGTGGCTTCAGGGTCCTGCTTGGGTTGGAAGGCGATCAGGGTTAATATAATCTGTTTGAGGAATAAAAGTTGGAACAAATACATAAGGGTTGTTTAGCTAAGTAGAGCGGAGAGGTATATAAGTCTTTTTAGACGATGAATGCGACTTTCCCCACTTAATCTTCAGAATGAAATTATGAGCACAATTTTGTCTGGAAGAGTTGGCCCATTGGCTTTAGCAACCCTTTCATGCTCTGCTCCAGTTGCCACCTGAAAACTGGTGCCAAGTTATCATGTACCAAGTTATGCTATTACCACRTTTCTATAGCTATATCTTTTCCTTCACTAACACCTAAATATACTACAAGTTTCTTGCGTATATTGTGCTTCTGCAAAGTTGCYGTCTATGGAGGTTTTGCTGGCTGTTGCCAAACTTGCAGGCACAGGCATGTGGCAGCTTAGGCTGAGCATGAAAAGGGGAGGGTAGGAGGAAGTTCCATGGTCCTTTAAGGTAAGTCCATTTTTGTCTGCTTAACCAACCTSAAACAACTAAACATTCTCATCTTGTTGGTATTACCTTGCTAATAAATAAATGGACTGCTCATTTTGTGTGATAATCTTAGCACTTCACAGTGTTACACACACCCCTGCATGTGTGCGCACACACCTACTATGGATTGTCTATGGAGATTCTCCCTAGTTGATAAACATTAGAGCTTCCACTRGGTAATGATATTGATGATGGCTAGAAAATCATATTTTCTTGTTAAACGTTAAAGCACACAAGGACTCTTCCTAAATGTGAATTAAATATGTTAGAAAATTGTAGTCCAAGCACAAGCTCTTAAAATGCATGTTTTGTTTAAAGATAACAAATATTGTCRTTGGCATTTAAGATTTTCTTCAGTATTTTTTTAAACAATGTATTTTCCATACACAAAATACATGTTTTCCTTTGTCATTATTGTTAAACCTCTTTCTTGCAGTTACAGGGTGAAAAACCAGTGGGTTTTAGTCTGGTATATGATTACAAACACTTATTGAGACAGGTTTTAGATTTCGACTTTCACATCTGTATTGRTATGAGAGAGTCTGAAAAGCAAAAACCTAAACCTAAGAAAAAACAACATTTCTGTGTTCGTGAGAAACAGGGATGTGCTGTTTTAGACAAGATAATAGACTAGAACATAGACTTTGTTTTCTCAGATATACCTTGTATATCTTTATATATATATATATATATATCAGATATACCTTGTATATCTTTATGAGAGTATTTAGACTGAATAATGGAGGTAGGGTCTTATATTTTCTTCTTGCTTTTCACAGGCTTTGGGGAACCATGAGTTTGATGAAGGTGTGAGCGGATTATTGGATCCTCTTCTTAAAAATGCTAATTTTACAATCCTGAGCGCAAACATTAAGGGGAAAACCCCATTAGCGGACGAAATGATGAAATATGTTAATCCTTTTAAAATAGTACATTTTGACTCAGAATCAGTAGGAATTGTTGGTTACACTACAAAGGAAACTTCTTTTCTTTCACAGCCAGGTATGTTTTCTCTAGTATATAAGTTTATATCCTTTGTTACTATTTTATTACTTGCCTACTTGTTTGAATCCAAAGATGAATGTTTTCAGCTGAGGAGTGAGAAGTTTGTTGTTTTATCAGTATTTACTTGTATTAGTCAACTTTGTAACTGCCTCATTTTTAAAGTGGAGAAGGGTTGTTAACATTAAAAGCTGTTTTCATACAGACCTGAATTATTTAGCGTCACTGAATTATCTAAGAATATAAGAAAGTCAGTGAGATTGCAGGAGAGTTGGGGGGGCCTTTGGGGTTTTTATTGTTGTTTGGTTTTTTAAATTTATATTCTTTTCTATTTTATTGTTGTTTATCCATTTAAACAACTGTTAAAACATGAATACAGCTTGTCTCTAGAGTGAAATGTGTTCAGACCAAGACATTTCTGTGTGTGTTGAAATTTTGCTCTTGGATGCCTCCATGCTCAAGCCCTAGTAAAAGCAAGGAGAGCTTCACATGTGTTTTTGAAACATAAGTTGCCCAAGATGTTTTTTTAGCCTCTCAAATATTTCCAGAAATTAGACTACAGAAGAAACACCCATTCAGCTTTTACCACAATTGCTTCATTCATGAGTAAAATTAGAATTGATGAGGAAAAAGACTTCTCAATTTCTGACTATTTCTTCCAACATTTAAGGGGTTTTGGTTTGTTGAGGTTTTTTTTTTTAGTAAAATAAAATGGTCTACTGGAATGAGAAACACATTTAAATCAGCTGTAGGAGATATGAGTCACTGCCTGCTCAAAGCTCACCCCCCTCTGACAAAATCAGACTTTCTTCCCTAGTTTTTGCAGTAGGGATGTCCTAAGCACTGGTTTAAAATATTTTCCACATTGAAAAAGGACTTCATATTATTACTTCTCTTTCCGTTGTTTAGTAATAAAGAAGTAATGCATAGCTTTCTTCAGAAAAGGAATATTCAGTACTTTGGGGAAGTATTAGAATATAAAACTGTTCCCTCTGTGCTTTTTAATTCCTATGCTGTATGTTTAAACTATCAGGAAGTGAACGTGTGAGGTCAGAATAGACTTCTGTATCTCACTTCTATTTTRCAGTGATGTGTTTTTGGAGTCCTTTCTTTTTTTTTCCCCCAACRAAAAAGAAAATTGATCTGTATTTTGTGTAGGCAATAGAATTTCACCTGTGCTCGAGGTCATGAGGGTAGATATCATCTGACATCACGCTAAGTTTGAAAAATGGACAGACAGCCAATATTGTTCTTCATTAAGGATTAATAAAATAGATCTCAGCTCTTCTTCCAAGAAACTGTGTTGGTGCRGTGAGGTCATCGAATTAACTTTCTTGCAAATAAATATACTAGAGGAAAATCCAGGTAGTGTTGGAATGATTCTCTGAAGCATTTCAGTACATTTCCAATAACATCTAGACATCATATTGAATGCCTCAGTATGCTGAGACATTATAACAGAGACCACAACTAGAAAAAACAGTATTAAAAGGGAAGGCTTGTTAGCTCCGTAGATGGAGCTGAARCAGCCCTAGGCTAAGTATAGCCCACAGCGTAATTGAGCAACAAGCAGGGCTAACTGTAACAGCAACATTTATAATGATCAGAGTTTTTATCATTTTCCGCTTTCCATTCTCAGTGTGTGGAGGAACATTTGGAAGCTTTGAAAATGTGAATTCAGGATATGTTAATATAACTCAGTGACTATATATCACCTGTGACCTAGCGATCCTTCAGACTGATAAAATCATGGCAGAGGTGGGATGGTGGCAAAACAATTATCAACCTAATTCCTTAATTCAATGAATAAGATAAAAGTTGTGAATTTTAAATTCAACAGCTTGCTTATCTCTACACAACTTCTTCCAGATGATTCCGTTTTCTCAGACTCTGCAGCAATTGCTTTGCATGCTGTACACTCTTAGGTCATTCTCAAGGCAAATAGGAAGCTTGAAAATGCTGAAACATGTGAATTCCTACATGACTACTTTCCGTGGAAATTTTTTGTGAGTGTGATTTCTTCTATTGTTGAATCTCAGTAACTTCCACACAATTATGAAATTACAACTTGTACTTTTCATAGTCTGCTTAAAACAGCTATCAACATACTTGAACAGAGTATAAAGTCCTTAAATCTCAGTATTTCCATTGTGAAGGAACAATTAATCTCTGCTGAAGGTACTGTTAATGTTACTGTTTGGAAACCATAGGGATGGAGAACTCTTAGCACGATTTATAGATTACAGCCAATTGGCAGTTTTTCTGAAGTTTTCCTCTGTTTTGCTGTATACAGCTATCTCAGCTGAATGCTGAACCAGTTTTTCCATGTCCTGCAAGAGTTGTTCATAACTTGGCAGACAGAGAGAGTTGTCTATGTATTTGCTTTGCACTGATAATCCCAAGACCTTCTTTCTAGTATTTGATGGTACCAGGTCACTTACTTTAGTTCTGCAATGATGTGGTAAACCCCACAAAATAGTTAATGTCTTTATTTGTCCTGACAGATGCTATATACACATTCGGTGTTGTGAAATAATAGATCTCATTTTGTCCACTGTCTTTTCATGTAACGTGGAAACCCAAAGCTGCTTACTCTATAACCCTACAGGCAGCAAAATATTTACTAAAACTATCAATTTGGCAGAGTTTTCTAAAATGGAATTTTAAATTCCTTTTATTCCACTTCATTCTGGCTAGCTTGCATAATATTTTTAACATACAGCCAGTTCTTTTTCCTTGCTTGTTTATAGCAGAGTTTGGATGTTTTATCTGAAACTCTACCCCATCTAAAAACAGAAGAGGATGTCACATCAGTTTAATGCCTTGAAAGAGAAGTGAAATAGTGACACGAGCAATAACTAACTCTTAAATGAGCATTTCATTTCAATTCAGATTGTTTTGAAAAATGCGCAATTGAGTGCTAAGCAGTATATTGCTTTTTGCCTGGTGTCTTAGAGAAATGAGCGCTGTGTAATTGCTCTTACAATGCCCCGCTGTATAACTTTTGAACCTGCCGGCCCATTTCAGCTCAATTAGACCAAGTGGTGAGATGACTAGGATACGAAGCCGTGTGAGATGCCATGGCTAGGTCACGGCGAGGGGGTGCAAGAAGGCCCTGCAGCCCCCCGCAGGAATCCCTTTCAGGGCGAGGTGGGCAGCTGGGCGGGTGGGTTGGCAGTGCCACTGCCCACCCCAGYGCCGGTGGCTGCCTCTGTCCTGCCGTAACAGTCCTGGGAGAGAGATGGACTTACTAGCATGGGACAGGCCTTGTTTTTCCCCTCATTATGAAAGTAGATTGATTTGTTTTATTATGGGTTGAAAATTAATGATAATATGTCTTCARTGTATGGTGCATTGTAGGCTGCAGTGGCGTAGAGGGGTAACAGAGCTGATGGGGAGAGCTTGGTTATCATGGGCCACCTGGTTGCATGCCATGGGAGAAGTCAGCCTGCAGGCAACTGCGTGTTCACACAGCTAGTCAGCGGCTTGCTCTTGCTCTTCGTTTAGAGAGCTCAGCTCTCATTACAGAACTGATCCCCACACCATGGTGTGCATGGCCGTTGTAGCTGGTCCATGGGTGGCAAAATGAGCACATGAAGGGCCTACATTCAAGGACCATTTCTCTGACTTCCCCTTTTGCCAGTAGCTCTGCATCAGGCCCAGCTTCTGTCGAGCACAAGGATGTACAGAGGGGTTGAAGTCGGTAGCTTCCTTCAGCCTGGAGAAGGAAGGCTGAGGGGGAACTAAGTGCAGTCTTCCACTGTCTTAAGGAGGTTTMTAGAGAAGACAGGGACAGACTCTTCCCAGAGGGGCACAGAGAAAGGACAAGAAACAATGGRCTCAAGTAGTACCACAGGAAATTATGGTGGGACGTAAGGAAAAAATTTGTCACGGTAAGAGCGGTTAAGCCATGAAACAGGTTGCCCAGAGAGGTTGTGGAATTTCAGCTTGCTCAGACAAGACCCTGAGCATCCTCATCTGGCTTTGAGTTCCTGCTTTGAGCGGGTTTTGGACTAGACGGCCCCCAGAGGTCCCTTCCAACCTCAATTAACTTAGGACTCTTTGATTCYAAGAAGAGGTCCACAGGAAGAAAATGGGGGGATGCACTGCAGAATTCACTCTGCAATGTGCAGTACAGAGATTCCCTCTGGCAGTAACAGAACTATTCAATGGGTGTGGTGGTGAACCAATTTATGTAACCCTCTTTTATCTCTTCCATTGTAGCAGCTTCCTCTTCATTTCCTGAGACATTTTGCACTGGATTGTGAATTCGTTTCACTCCTCCCTTTGTTATGAAATAATGTAAATCTTTTTACTTTAAAGGCATGTTTCAAAATGGTTTGATCAAAAAACTCTGCAGGAAGGAGAGGAATTAGGTAGAGGGGGAATTGGTAGAAATGTTATTCGATTGTCTTCACYGGAAAGTTTAGGATTACAGCTTGTTGATTCTGTTCTTAAACTCTATTCTTAAAACTTTGTCAAATGAATTAGCCTCTTACATAGGAAGTCCTTTTGCGCAACCCAAAACACTGTGCCCAGGATAAAAGCGCATGTTTGTCTACTGCTTTTGTAACTGTCATGTCAGAATAATTTCAGCGGGCACAGAAACCTTGCAGAAAGATTGTGAGTTTCCCAACATTGTGGTCCGGAAAAGGTTTCTCCTTTCCAGACTTTCCGTTCTTCATGTTCTCATTTCGGGATGGTAGCTCAGTTGTGTGCTATGCTCTGTTGGTATTACTGAGAGTGGTTCACATTAGGTGAGATAATTTGTGTAAAAAGGCAATTCAGAGCTTAGTGCACGACTTTGAAGAAGCTGCTGTTTAAAGCCTTGGGGCAGAGGAAGAATGGGTTGAGTGTGGAGTAAAAAAAGATTTAAGTCGGGAGAAGATAGAAGATATCAAAGAAATATAATTTGGGAAGAAAAAAAGCTTTACAGTACAATACAAGGACAATACTCAGACACTTACTGACATGTTTAGTTTCCTTTCTCTAATTATATAATAAAAACCATTCAATTTTTGATCCCACAATTGGTGTCACTGGAATTTTTTTATGGAGTTACAACTTGCTTAGTATAGGCAAGTACATACAGCTCAGTGTAGGAATGTTGTATTAGTCTAAGCACACAGGTGCTMCTGAGAGGCTGGAGAACATCAGATCACATCAGGACCTTGCACCAACTAAGGGGATTTGAAAGCCACTGACATTCAAAGTTCCATTAATTGTACAAAATAGTATCTGATATCAACTACTTTTTTTTTTAAACTAGTAATTAAGGTACTGTGTAAATATATTCATGTTTGTTCTTTTTTTTTAAGGGGATGATGTAATCTTTGAAGATGAAATTGAAGCATTGCAAGTACAAGTGAATAAACTTACTGCTATGGGAGTGAACAAAATAATTGCACTAGGACATTCTGGTTTTACTGTGGACAAAAATATTGCCCAAAAAGTGAAAGGAGTGGATGTTGTAATTGGAGGACATACAAACACATTTCTMTATACAGGTATTTTACTTCTTACTAAAATGTTGCTTCTAAAGCAAAGCTGAAACTGTTTCTCTTTCAACTTGGAGAACTTTCACAAATACAGTTTACTGCTGGCTGTACTGGGCCAGATTCATAGCTGGTACCTATCCACAACTTCCATGGAAGGAAATAATTTAAAACGGTCTGTGAGCGAGAAGTGCCCTGACTCACTGACAGGTTCCCGGATGCTGTGGATGTTCAAGGCGACCTATACAAAGCGGGACAGAAGAGAAGGTAGTAATACCAGTAAATTACTGCCAAACATATTGTACCTGTTTCAAGCTCACACGTATAAAGGAGTAAATAAGATGTTTACATTTAAATTTGTATGTGACTTCACAAAAAAAATCAATCATATAAGGCTTCAAAAGTGATACTGATGTTGATTTTCCATAGAATCTGATTCATAGGCCTCCATTAGTCCTGCTGTTAAAAAACTTTTCCCAAGTTTCCTTTGCCTTTTTCAGKCCCTCTTTTAATCTCTGACTTTATTCTGCTTTTCCCTAGAGGTAAACATCATTCCAGAGATAAACATTGTTGATCTGATTTCTTCCGCAGCAATGCTACTTTAGGCAAAACCTGCCATCAGCAGCTTCTCCAGCGCTACTGCCTTCCCTGTGCCAGTGTGTAAGGACACAAGTAAAAGAAAGGCTGKTTTTTTTTAAAACCATCAAAGATAGCTGATTAAATTCAGCAGAAACTTCATTGACTGGTTGGGACTATAACAGGAACTTCCTGTAATTTTCAGCAAAGTTTCCCTTGTGCCCTAATCACAGGGATGGCACCACGTACCCTAGGAACTTAACCACTTACAGGTTTTGCACTGTCCATTTCATCCTCTCCTCTCCGTACTCATCTCCTYTCGCTTTCTCATGCCTTTTTTGTCTCATCCGGGCTCTCACCTTTTAYTATCCCACTTGTTAAAGAGAAACAGTTGCATGCTACAGTTATACATTAAACAGTTCGGAATATCTCTTGAATTTGGCCTCAGGGAATAACTTTGATCACTAAACTGGAGCCACAAAGCATTTACACACCTACCTACAAGTCAGAGGCCGCAAACACTTAGCATAGGGGTGCAGCAGAGAAATGGCCAAACTGGAACAGAGGACAGGACCATCCATCCCCATGTCTTGTCTCCAAGAGTGACTGAGGGGGAACGGTGAGGGAAGAGTGGACAAGCCTGTGGAGACGCTGTACTCAAATCTGTCCCCGTCTCCCACCAGCTTGCAGCTGAGGGACTTCCCAAGCCAGAAGTGCCATCTTGGTATTTACTAGCTCCCRCTGGAACTTCTCTTCCCTGAACTTRCCCCATCTCCTCTTGACTGCCTTCAGCCTTCACAACAGCCGGTGGCAGGGTGTTCCACCGCTGACCTGCACATCCCGCAGAGACCGTGGTCTTTTGTCTGTGTGCAGCCTGCTGCCCACTGGTGGCATTTTTCAGCAGTTYTACTGAATTATTTTTGAGATGGGAAAACCAAGGATGCACACAGTATTCAAAGTGTGCATTCATCATGGGTTTACACAGTGGCATCCAGATTCTTTTGCACAGGCTTGTTGGTCAATGCCTGTAGAGAGTTTGTGCCTCAAAGTGGTAGCCATAGTAGTCAAAATGCCTTATTGGATGTGGTCCAAAGAGGTGCCACTGTTCACARTTTGGAATCGTGATCTGAAGTGCTCCAGAAGTTGAGATATTTGAGTTCATATCCTGTCTAGATCTGTAGGAGTTCACATGCACATCTCTTGTCATGCCAGAGAGTACCCCACTGTCAGACTAGACTAGGTCAAGCTGTTCCATCTCTCCCTATTTGAAGCTGTTCAAGATTCAGAAGGCCACGGGATGGGACTCTGCAGCCTTCAGGTGAAAGGCCTCAGGTGGAAGTGGGTTTTGGTCCCTTTTCCAAGAGCTGTACTCTTTTGAGAAAACAAGTCTGTCTTACTTTTTCATTAACACTGGAGAGGTGAGAAAAATAAAAAATAGGAAGAAATATCTGGGGGAGATACACCAAGAAATATGTATCCACTTATTTAGTCAAAATATGTTTTTTGACAGAATGTGATCTGAGTCTGTAATTTTTATTCCAAGTGCTGAGAAGCACTTGCTAATCTGTCCAGGAGCACCATGAGTGCATTTGTGAACCATTCCCTTCTGAGTCAAAGCAGTCAGCCAACATTCACAATAAAATAGCCACATCTGTGGAGGTGATTTGACTGCAGAGTAAAACATCTAATTTTAAGTGTCTGTGTGTGCGTCTATGTGTAAATTAAGCCTATAAGCACTCATTTAAATCAAGAGATGTAATCGATAACTGGCAGCAGAATTTGGGAGAATGTTTCAGCTCAGTCTAAGCAGACATGTACCAGCTGGTCAGCTGAATCTCTGGCTGTCATGGGAGTTGAGAGACATTGCCCGTGCAGACACCTCCATAGAGATATCTTAATAAGGGCCTAATCTTGGACTAGTCCAACCATCTGTTTCTAAGACATTTGCAAATCTCTGGTTTATCCACTGATTATGTGGCAAATGTCGTCTTGACTTGTTCAGGTGTGCTTTGGGTTTGTAGAACTGATTCAAACAGTAATGGGAGTTTTAGGTTAGAGCATTTTCATTTCTGGTTTTCATCAGAAAGRATGTTCTGAGACCGTAGTGTGTTGGCTAAAACAAGGTAAGAAAAAAGGAAAGTGTTACGGGTTCTTCAGTTGCCCAGCATGAGTTTGTGCATTTGTAATGAAACAGCATCTCACACTTCGACTGAGATGTGTGCATGAATTCTAGTGCTGTTTTCTTTGGGCGTAAGATGCACTGAAGGGTCCTTTCATTTCAGAAGGAACACATCTATCTTAAAACGGGATAATGTCATAGTGATAATTAATCCTGCAAGAAAGTATCAGAAAGTATTTCTTTGGAAAGCAAGAAATGAATAAGGTTCTGGACAAGTGCAGCTCATGTAAACTAAAATGATGACCAGAAAGCATAACTTTTGCTAATGCTCTGTTCATTCGAGTACTACGCAAGGGCAAGAGATCAAACCGATTCCTTTTTCAGATCCAAAAAAACCAAAGCCACTTTTGCGTGCATAAATGCTGCAGGGTTCTCATTAGCGACAGGATTTCTTAAATTCTTCCCAAAATAAATATGGAATAGTGAAGAGGCACCACCAAGAAAGCAAGTCTGTTGGCCAGGCTGAAAGTAGAAAAACTAGTTCTCTGGTAAATTTAGTTCAGCTTGTAGTTTGTTACAGCCATTCTCCCTGGAGAAGAGGAGGGATCAGAGATAATTATGAATCATACTGGAGTTCTAGGAGGAACACTGGTCGTGCTGCTTATCCTGGGATTTCATATTACATAAACAACTGTAAATGGAAGSAAACCAGTTGTTCTGTGAGCAGTGGAAGTGGAGAGCCTGCTTTCCTCCGGATCCACGTCCTCTGCACCCGCTCCCCCGCGCCCCCGCCCCGCCAGCACCCAGCTCTCGCTGACGCTCCCATGGATGGGAAATGCCGCCGGCTTTGGGATGGGAGCGAGCAGCAGGCTTGGAGGGGGCTCTGCGGTGGGGCCGGCCACGCAGCACCTCATGCCTCTCACAGCTGCCCGACCTTGGACTTTGCTGACRGTGGAGTAGAAATACTGACGGGAATAACAGGGAGGAGTGATAATACTCAGATAATATTGTGAAGGAGGCAGGGAGAAGGCTGGTACCCTTGAGACCAGAGCTGTGCTGTGTAGTTTTCTTTGCCACTTTCCTCCCCTGCCTGGTTTCTAAATCGTGTGGTAGCCCGTGCCAACTGAGCTGAGATCTCTTTTCTCTATAAATGCCTTGCTTTCATCTATCTGTTCCAAGTCCTACATCTAATCACCCTTCAAGCTTTGGTAGATAAGTGTTTTAAATCCATGACCACATAACTCTAATGCTAATGAAGTTTGCTTTTGCAGAGGGTTTGCAGCCTGTCTGAAGTTTTGGAGGCTAAGTTTGGTATAGTTAAAAACAATCAGTTGGGTGTATGCACAAATTCACGGAACTGCTTGTAGGTATTCTGACTGCATATTATCAATAAAAGTAGTTTAGACTTCTTCGTATCAAGAAGTCCTAYGTATGTTTTACTAACAACATTCTCATTTTCTGTCTTGCGCAGAATAATGTAGTGTGAAGGCTTAACGATAAACTTTTCAGCCAGAGGCTGGTATGTGTGCATTACCGAGAGGTTTAGATTGAAATAAATGGAATGAAAAGTTCCTTTGTTGCTATTGTGACATGATGTCATGGAGGAGTGTGCTGTCACAACTTAAGAAACACTGTGGCAGTTACTAGAGCTCATGTCCTGAAAACAACGTTGTGTCTTATGCAATAACATAACTGAACAATCAAATGTGTGCTTGTCGTCCAATACATTCATTGTTGTTTCTGCTTAATATCCTATTTGGTTTTTTTAAGGCTGAGAAACATGCGAAATGTCATTCTAATAATTCCTTGAAGGTCACATGAGCTGAAGACCCGCTTTACATGCTTGTTCCCTGCAGGCACCCCACCCTCTACTGAACAGCCAGCTGGCCCCTATCCATTCATGGTTGACTCAGATGATGGGAGGAAGGTGCCAGTCGTACAAGCTTACGCTTATGGAAAATATCTTGGTTACTTAAACGTTACATTTGACAAGAAAGGAAATGTAGTTGAAGCAGTTGGAAACCCCATTCTGCTGGACAGCAGTGTTCCTGAAGGTACGTGGACTAGACATTTGAATTTGCCTGCAGCACTCTACCACAACTCAAGTGTTATGTGTTGTGTTAAATACACAGCGCAGTGTCGCAGAAGAATTCAGCTTTCTTCCTGAGCTTGCAGTTCGCTTTGGAGTAGGGTTCAGGCTGCGTCACAGTTGTACCCATTTGCCTCTATTTCTCTTTCTGAGCAGTGGCCTTTGAATATGCACAAATTCAGTGTATGTGTTTGTCTGTTTAACATCACTGAAAGTCCTTTTGTAGGAATTCGGTGATAGGTGATACATTAGGTGATACATTACCTTACCATTTAGCAGAGCCCATTTTAGCTAGCCCTGTAATTATGATTTAAAAGATTATGAGGACTAATTTACACTGTTTTGCCAGGGGCTGGGTTCTTCAGAACGGAGTTTAGGGCAATATAGGAAAGTGGAAATGTTCCAGAAAAAAAATTGGAATCCTCTGGCAATGTGCAAATATAATATACAAACCCCGGCTTCTTGTTTTCAATGCTGAGTGTGTTCAGTGTTTCAGCTCTGAAACTTTTGAAGAATGGGGGGAGGAGAGTCTCTCTGTTGCTTTTTGTCCGTAACTCTGTCCGAGCTCTGTTACCTGTTTTTTGTCGGCTCTGTCGTTACCCGGGGCTGGTTCTCTAGTCTTTGTTTTTTGTCCAGTGCTTGCTGTATGAAGCTCTGAGCTTTTATCAGACTTTCCAGGTTCAGCCAGAGTATTTTTAAAATAAATCCTTTAAAAATTATGTGTTCATAGATATTCTCATTTACTATGTTATTCTCAGTGATCTGTTAATGTAATGAGATGATGTAAAGAGACTTTACATTCTCTCTCTGATGTCAGTAAAAGTAAAAATTCAGATACATAGGTGTTCTTATTTTGTAAATGTTGCCGTTGCTGACAGTTACGTGGCAAATCGCTTAAAACTAATAGCTGATACAAAACAGTTGTGACATTATCTGTCTGTATATACAAGTATCTTTGTTTTTTTTCTGAAAGAATTAGATTTGCGCCTGGCAGACAGATGTGCATAGAGAATTAATTTATATAAAGGGTTTTTTCCTTGACATTGATATTTGAGCTAGTAGTATTCCTTTTAGCACTACATTAAAGGGGAAGAAGTTATAATTAGGAAAAAAAAAAAAGATACGATGTCAAATAAAGACCAAGCTCACTTGTATATTAAAAATTCTTGTATAGAAGCTCTCATCTGTCAAGGTAGGTGCTAGAAACCCCATCGGTCAGAGGTTAGAACGGGACTGGGGAAAAATATTTTTTAAGTGTTATAGAGGAGATAACCTTGCTGTGGCACAGGAATAGCTTGTTCGCTTGATTGTCCCATCCTGCCTGCTCCCTTTACAGGCTTTGTTTGAAGTGAGTGTAGATGTCACGTTGCTTGAAGAGCCTTTAGGGGAAGTGTAACATTTTAGAATCATGAAGAGCAGGGTTTTTTTTCCCAAGCTTTGTATTTACTGAAGTGTCATTAATATGAGATACGTGTGATGCTTATTTTACACTTTTATACTACTTTATAGATGAGCACATTAAAGAAGAAGTGGAAGAATGGAGGAAAAACCTGGGGAATTATTCTAAAGAGATTGGAAAAACTAGTGTTTACCTGAACGGTACAATCCAAGCGTGCCGTTTCCAAGAATGTAACATGGGAAATTTGCTTTGTGATGCTGTGGTAAGACGTTGCCGCCACAGGTGGCAATCACACCTAAGCGTTACTCCAGAGCTATCAGAGGAAATGCTCCCAGGCTCCGAACTATCAGCGCACGGGCTCTGTGCTGCTTTCCCACTCCGTAACACCTCGTGCGTCCCTAGAAAGGTCTGGCAGAAGCAAGGCTATGATGAATCTTGCTGTATAGAGTAAGGAGCRGTTTATTCTTTGCATATATATAGAGAACGGCTTGTTTGCAGCTGTCTCTGAAGCTGCAGTTTTAAGGGACACAGCCGTCTGATCTAAGAGCCCGGTCCTCAAGCAAGGAGGAGAACTCGGCTCCCCTGCCCCCCTCCCGCCCTGCTATCGGTCCCCTGCTCGCGGCACTTACCTTCTGCCCCGTTATTACTCACTGGGCTCTACTCTCACCCTTTTTTAATGCACTAGCCCAGAAGAAAAAAAAATCTGGGTAGTTTTCAGCCCAATTACTGATATGAATTGTCCCCTTGAAGAGGCCAAAAGGTGCCAGCTGAAGCAAAGGAGGGGTGAAGGCCCTACAGACAGCCAGGCGCAGAAGAGGTAAAAGCCCCCAGCACCCCAGCCCAGAGGGAGCCGCTGGCCCCTGCTGCATCCTGGCAGGTATCGCTGGGCTTTAGCAGTCACCTAACACCAGAAGGTCTCTTTACGAGAAGTCACTTCCAGTTTTTAAACTAGCTGGTTTTGATTGTTTTATTCTCCCACAGCAGCACTGTTTCCTTTGGGTGCTCCAGGGAAAAATGTTCACTAACGTGACTGTTTCCAGAAAATAAGCATTGTCATAAATGTTCTGCAGCATTGCCACAAAGTCAGGAGCCAATTAATAATCATGAGTTTTCATTTAGATATGTCCCCAAAGCTATTTATCCAGTCCATGTGATTGCTTTTATTGTATTCCTGAAAATAATTCTTAGTTCGTGGGCTGATTTCCAAATCAGATTAAGATTTGGGAATTCTGCATGCAGTTCTACTAAAATCGCAGCGCCTTGCTTTTTCTTCCTGCTAGACTTTTTTATATTATTATTTGAAAAAATGTGATCAAATGCTTTGGCACTTTTCAAGCTTAAAGAAGGTAACTCTGTAATTTTTCAGAAGTCTGTAGATTTTCTTGCTATACATTTTTTCTTGGGAGGTCAAATTTTACTTTAGTTAAATCAATGTTTCTAGGCAACCATCTGCAGTCGTCAGTAGATACATGGATTACCCTTCATGTTCTTTGCCTTACCAGTTCTACACTTGCTCTCCTGTCTGCTGCCATGCATTCAGGGGTATGAAGGTAAAAACCAGACCTGCCTGTTCCATGGGCTTTAATATTTAGTGTTGTCCTGGGAAATGGAGAGATTGAGAAATGTGGAARACTGACTGATTTGTACTGGGTCAAAACAGAGGTCCATTTAGTTCAGTGATGCTCCTCCAACAGTAGCCCAAAACCTCAGAATAAAAGGTTGACAGACACAGATGGCATTTTACAAAGGACTTTAAAGGAACACAAATGTGAAATGGCTGTGCATCAGTGTGTGAGCTCTTGTTTTAAACTGCCTCTATGCTCAGGACTGGAGAGCAGCAAGTGTAGTACCACAATTCAAAAATACTACTATGGGGAACTGAGGAATTACAGATTTGTAATCCTGATATCTGTTCCAGGCAAATCACTAAATTAGGGGGTATAGTTCAGACTGAAATCAGAAAACAGAAAAAAAATCCATTCATTGATTGAATTATGAACTTAAGAGTATCCCATGGCTCTGGCCATAGGGAATAACGTTGATCACTAAGCTGGAGCCACAAAGCATTTACACACCTACCTACAAGTCAGAGGCYGCAAACACTTAGCATAGGGGTGCAGCAGAGAAGTGACCAAACTGGAACAGAGGACAGGACCATCCGTCCCCACATCTTGTCTCCAAGAGTGGCTGAGGGAGGACGGTGAGGGAAGAGCGTACACCTGGACAAGCCTGTGGAGACGCTGTACTCAAATCTGTCCCTGTCTCCCACCAGCTTGCAGCTGAGGGACTTCCCAAGCCAGAAGTGCCATCTTGGTATTTACTAGCTCCCGCTGGAACTTCTCTTCCCTGAACTTACCCCATCTTCCCTTGAGCCCCTTCAGCCTTCCCAGCAGTCGGTGGCARGGYGTTCCACYGCTGACCTGCACATCCCGCAGAGACCRTGGTCTTTGTGTGCAGCCTGCTGCCCACTGGCTGGATGCCTGCTGCAGGCCAAGGAGTAGTCCTTGCACTGGAACACTTGGTCCCTGTCCACCCTCTTCACACCACTCATGATTTTATAGGCTTCTCAAATATTTTCCTCCTGTTGTCTCTTTACCAGGCCAGACAGTCCGAGCCTACATCATCATTCTACRTTCAGAAGCTTTTCTATGTCTTTGACCATCCTTGTCACCCCTCTCTGAATCTTTCTTAGTTTTTTATCATTCTTGAAATGAGAAAACACACTGATTCCTACCCAGCCTCCACATGCCCCTCTTGATTTTATAGACTTCTGTCATGTCCTTCCTGTATTTCTCTCTTTGTGAGACTGAAGAGTCATAACCATAGTCATTCCTGTATGGAAATCAGTCCATCCCTTCCATTACCCTTGTTTCTTTTCTCAACCTTTTCCTGTTCTACTCCGTTATTTCTGAAGATTAGCACTGTAGGCTTATCATCCTTATGCAACTAAGTAAATCCCCAGTCTCCATTTTCTTTATTACTTAGTATGTCTCAAGCAAATATTATCTTGTCTTTGTAATTTGCTTTTGTTAGAGTTTTGCTACTGTTGGAGACAYGATGCTGGACAGAGTAGACTTTTAGGTCTCATCTGGTATGCATGTTTCCTGTTCCTCCACTCTTATACAYCTTTCTAGTTTGCCAAGACTATTCCAAATATTAAAAATCAGTATCTCGGAGAAGCTGAAAAATCTGAATTCCCTAAAATGTACAACAAGAGCTAGATTAATTTTTACATTCCCCGCCATGTTTTTAATGTATAGCTATATTTAAGGTCCTCTTCACTTCCCCGTTCTCCAAATATGCTCAAATCATTTGTCTTTATTACAGTGGTTGGAATAAAAAAACCATCCTTCCTTTGTTCAGCTGGCCTGCCCTGGTCATGTCGTGTACACACAGACTATGGGAGAGTCCAAGAGTTCATTACAGAAAAAGGCAAATACTTTTCTTGTTAAAAGCTTAAAAAAAGCAAAATACTYACTGTAGTGGTTTTTGCCTTGTTCTGTAATAATTCAGCATTTTGCAGTGGGGCTGAAGGTAATGTCAAAGAAGATACAAAACCTTTCTGTCTCTTTTCAGTCTCAGATTGTATTGGGTGTAAATTTCCAGAGCCTAGACTAAGTGAAGATTAAAAATCAGTTTAAACGTTTTCCTTTGGTAGCTTTATGAGAATGTTGGACATCCGGATAGAAAGTCATGGAACCACGTTTCAATGTGCATCCTGAATGGAGGTGGGATACGGGCACCCATCGATGAACAGAGCACTAATGGTATGTAAAATTACAAGCTGAATGACAACTTTATCGAGAAGGAAGAATGAARTTATTATGCAAGCCTGAACCCAGTGTTAGGTAGGGGCTTGTTTCGATGGGATCTGCACAGTGTTTGGAAGCGATTTCAAACTTTCTCATATGGTTACCCATCATGAGAGCACAACTGCACTCAGGCTCACATTAATAGAAGTTAATAGCATTGTTTGTACACAGTGCTTTTTATAATTTCCCTCTCCCCTTGCTGCCTTGGAACAAAGACAGATAGTGAATATTCTTCACCTCCTACTGTAGAGGGTCATATGGTATGGTCATTGGGAGCCTTCTGTAGTCTGTTGTTGAGTTRGTGAATTCTAAAGTTTTCTGAATAGTAAGGTTTTACAGTTTTTAATTTCCTGATACCACATAATTGAAAACTGAAACAAAATCCTTTTTCAGTAGGAATATCTGTTTTTCTTCATCTTGTTTGYAATCTCTTTTAGTAGAGTTATTTGAGTAGTAATACATGCAGTTACATCAAACCCAGATTTATCAGTCTTGATACATGCTGGATAATAAAGACGCAGTTTCTTTGGTTCGGATGTGATCCTCACCTCTACTGGCCCTAATTTTCTCAAATGGTATTTGCCACGTTCGTTGTCAAAAATGTACTGTTAAATAATCCTAAAATAATATTGCAGACTTAAAAAAAAATCAATGTAAACAAAGTCTCATTCCCCCAGGTAGCATTACTGTGGAAGATTTGCTGTCTGTTTTGCCATTTGGAGGTCGTTTTGATTTGGTAAGGGTAAAAGGCTCCACTCTGAAAGAAGCTTTTGAGCACAGTGTGCGCAGATACGGAAGAGGAAGCGGAGAGCTGCTGCAGGTGGGAGGTACGTTTTCTTCCTTCCTCCTCTCAGTTTTCCAAGCYAGCCATCCCTTCTGTTGGCCTTCTGTATTACACCTGGAAGCCACTTTAGGAATGAAAATCRTTGGCCATACATCCTAGCTCTGTGCCTCACACCTGCCAGCTAACTGACACTGTTTATCCTGCATATGTTTAATTGAGCCGCTACAGCACACAGGCCATCGCTGTTCCCTTCAGCAGAGGCAGGATTCCCAGATGGTTCAGTAACGGCAGCAGTTTAACACTGCAGTTAACTACAGGAATATATGATTGGGTATAGCTGTAACGCAGTAATCGCTACAACAAACTCCTGTTTTCAGTTCTTCACCGGCAGCCTACCTCAAACCCCAGACTGGATGGCTCTGCCAGTTATTGCCAAAGTTCAGTTTATCAAAAACATTTTGTGCCATTGTCTAATGATTGCTGACAGTTTTAGGGTTAGTCCAAGTGGACTATGGAATTGCTCCAGTGAATTTCTAAATATTTTAGGGATGAACAGTTAATATTAAAAACATACGCATTTCATGAATTGCAGCTCCCCATATATTTATCCAGATGTGTACTAGGCTACAGTCACGTTTATTCCCGGTCTCTCTGTGACGCAGTGCAGATTTTATTTATTTAGTAGAAAAGCTAAACTTCAAGGGCAGGGGCTGAGGGATTTCCCCCCCTCCATGCCTCTCCCCCTGCGTAGCTGGGTGATGGGGACCCTTCCCTGCCATGCAGTCTAGAACCCCCACATGCCACGGACACAACCCACGTCTCRCACATGAGGCAAGTGCTTTCACAAGTGACCACGTTCTCAGGCACCRCTAAGGTAAAGCAGCAGCAGCCCCTCTGCTTGCTGCCTTCTCACAGAAAAAGGAGGTAACTAGTAGCTCTGGAAAGGGTTCAGGACAGAAGATCCAGAGCAGGAAGAGCACCAGAGTTGGAAGACCCTCTGTGTTTGGACTCGCTTTAAGTGGCTTCCTGATCAGCAAATTCTTGGCAATGCTGTTCTGGGGGCCTAACTCTCCCCAGGCTTTGGCTGAGAAAGGCTCACAGCTAGAAACGTTACTTCTACAGTGAGTAGAAACCGCAACGTTCAGCCCTGGCCTGGCTTTCTTTTTTCAGGACAGTGCTTATTATCCATAATAGCTGCTAAGTTCGGGTGGCTGGCTGGCTGCCTTTAAAACAAGTCACGTCAGCCAACAAGACAGTGGAATGAGAAAGCATATGACTACAGAAATAAGGGAAGGTATTTTTATCTTGCAGTATCCTAATCCCAAGACTAGTAATTTCCTTCTGTGGAGTAGTGTCAAGAAGAGAACAGATGGTCAGATAAGTAACTGAGRGGGACAGTACTTCAGCAACTCCCTAATCTCATGAATTTTCTTGGATAAGAGTTGATTACTGTGCAAAGAAAATAGGACATTAACTGGTATCACTCAGAACAAGATAACCTCTCAGTCACAGAAGCTAACGTAAAGAACCCATTGAAAATGGTGGAGGAGGATGTTTCTATAGGCACTGCCTAAAGTGGCATTCAAACGTGTATTTTCGTAGGCATCCATGTGGTCTATGATCTCTCCAGAGCCCCAGGAAGCAGAGTTGTTAGCTTAGAAGTGCTTTGCACAGCCTGCCGAGTCCCAGCCTACGTCCCGCTCCAGATGGAGGAAATATACAATGTGACTCTTCCGTCCTATATGTTATTCGGGGGAGATGGCTATCACATGCTGAAAGACAGAAATCTGGGCTACAGTAAAGGTAAGTATGGGCACCAAGAGGGTGGCAGACAAACAATTCCTAAAAGTTAAAAGATCTTTTTATAGTCCAAACCTCAGATTTTCTGCTTTTATTGGATAGATAAATTTGCTTCTAATCTGACTGCTCTGGATTGCTAGTTTTGGTTGTAGCCAGCAACTATATGCTTTTTCAGTTAAATCACAGAAGTTTCAAAGAGAAACTGAGCCTTATCAATTCAGCACTGCTTAGAGAGCAGTTCTGAGATCATGATAGACCAGAAAAAAAGCAAAAAACACACTATAGGGAGTACATATTACATGTACTAGCTTGCACTCATACTCATTACAAAACAATGCATCAAAAAGAAAGGTGCTGTTTTCTTTAGACCTTAAATTTCCGCTGTATGGAAGTATTTGCAAAGACAGAATGGTCACCTCTCCTACTAAAGGACGTGCAGCTCAGGCGAGCAACACGGAGGGCGAGGGGAAGGATGCCGACTTGCTCTGTGGGAATTAGCCTGCCCCTCCGAAAGCAGCGGGGCTCGTCACAAGTTCTGCAGGCAGCGGCACGCAGGGTGCCCACAGACGCCACGCGAGRGAGGGAGAAAGGGTTTTACAGTGCTGCATTAAGATCCTCTAAAGCTGTGTGCAAACTGGGAGAAATTCAGCATTCATACAACTGACATGTACATCTTTTAGGACAAAGGGAAACTTGAAAAAATTTTTGAGATTAAAATTCATTATTTCTGAAAACCCAAAAAGGATGTAGTGCTGTATTTAACAAAAAAAAGAGAAAGTATCTTTTAGGAGCACATCTACATCTTGCACAACTTTCATTTCATACGTTCTGCTTCTGGATGGTAAAAGTATGCTTTTACCAAAAAAATTTTCCTTTTGGACCTTCATTACAGACTATTTTTTTGGTTCTACAGGGTGTTTCAATTTAAAATTGATTCTTGCAGGTAGGATTGGTGTTTTAAATCAGATTCAGCCTACAGCTTGCAAATTTGGTGGGGCTGTAGTTTTCAGTAAATATCTGTGTATGCAGAAATAAATTCACATAGAGAGACATCATTAGGAATAATGAAAGGGAACAACTTGAAAGGTTCCAGTAAAGTCTTCCAGTATAGCAGAGGGGCAAAACTGTAATTACTTTTAAGATGCACTTTAGGATTGCAAGAGCTTGGATCAGAAGGGGCTCGTGACATGGTTGGCAGCGTGACTGAAGAGGGTCTTCCACTGTAGAAAATCCACATCATACTTTGTGTGCAYGCAGCAGCACACAGACTAGAAATTCTTCATAAAAAAAAGTAAAGTTAAATTTGAAGAGGTGTAGGCGATAGCTTTGCCAGATCGATAGCACTCTACCCCAAACAGGTGGGAGACTATCTCAATCTACCTAAATCTGACTGGAAGTTACCATTGTAACAGATGCAAAACAAACAAAAAAAAGCCAGACGATGCAAAAATAATTTTTTTGGCAAAATACGAGTTGCTACCAAAAATTCTGGCTACAAACCACRACAGATGTTTTATCTGTGCACAAGAAACAACTCTCCACACCCCTACGCTGTCTTGATGCATACCGATTCAGAATGGCAAACTGTAGAAAACAGTTTGCTTTAAGACTTGAGCTAAAACTGCAATTTTAGGTTCTTAAATTTTAGTTCAGAGCTTGGCTGCTGCAGAGAACACTGTACCTTTGTTTGTTTGTTTGTTTGTTCAGGTGAACCTGATATTGAGGTTGTTTCCCGTTACCTCGAGAGAATGAAGAGAGTTTACCCAGCAGTTGAAGGTCGAATAAAGTTTTCTTCTGGAAGTTTTATTGAAGGAAGTCTTACCCTGATTTCTGTATTGTTCACTGTAACATTCTTGCATACTTGATTTTTGCTCCAATGTTTTCATTTGGAGGAAGGCAAGAGGAAAGATGATGCTGACGAAGGGAAAAGAGAACTGTTCTCTCTTCTTACACCTGAAAATGAATGAGTTTTTAGGTTTCTGCACGTCATCGGTAAATAGCACAAGCAATTGTCTTTAATCTGGTAGAGTCATTGAAGCACACTGTGCAGAATGAGTGGGCAAAATTCATGACTTAGTTTGAATCAGCAGGTACCCGCAATTCAGTTTGAGGTTTCAAGAAGCAAAGTTCCAGTGAATACTAATGCTCCATCATGAAACAACCACTCGCCAAAATGGGATATTTTTATTTTTTCAAATTATTTTACCTGCTTTGGATGGTGAGTTGATTAAGAATCTGATTCCAGTAATGTAATCAAGCTTCTAGAAATAGATTTATTAAAGGTATATATACCTTCCTGTGATCTACACTCAGGGTTAAAGCTTTCAATCTAGTAATTCTACTTTGCTTCCAGTCATATTTATCATACCTACACCAATGCCTGAAAGAGCTGGATTAAACTGAGTGTCGTTGGCAGCATGAGGTCCATTTACATGCAATCAAAAAAGTTTTTCCACTTTACTTTTGAAGATGCAGCATCTCACTTATGTTTTCCATTAATAAAGGATGCAATGAAAGCTTGATTTGATTTTGATCAATTTTAATGAATTGAGTATATATACACTGCACTATTTAATATGACCAGTTTGGGGACTGTATCTAGAGCGAGAACACAATCTGTGATTATGTTTCATATCAACATGCTCAATTTTACACCTTTTTCCGAAGACCAAAGCACAGGACTCCTGACCGTACTCTGTATCAGCAGCGTTCAGACAGAATGTTGGATAGATGCACTGACTCCTGCAGCACTGTGGCAGCCTTTGGAAGTTGCCCAGTAATGGGGCTTTTTACAGCATAATCTGGCTTTATTATAATTGTGATCATAACTCAAAAGCCCATCTCCTCTAAGGGAAGGCTGTGTTTAAAAAAATACACAGTTGTAGGAGATAGGCTAAGGAGTATAAAATCAGAAATGGGCTTAAATGCTAAGTCTACATTTCTGACACTTTATCAAGAAGTGATTGCTTATAAATGACTGCAAATGATGATTATTTTTCTAAGATTGTTCACATCTGGAATTTTGGTATCAACATGTTTCCATGTTGTTTACTGCTGTATTAAACTGATTCGCAGTGTTTTGAATAAACCTGCTGTTTTCTGGAAAGCACACTACTCTCTTTCAGACCCAAGCTACTCGCCTCTTAATTCACTGCACCTGCAGATTTCAAGGAGAAGGTGCATTAAGGTAAACATTCAGTATGTTTAAATTTCAAGACCTCATTAGTTTCCACATAAATTCAAGGGTTGTGCATGAAAAGATCTGCACTACACAGCTGCACTGGGTAAGCTGTGTTAGAACAGGGAGACAAACAACAACTGACCTTGACACACTACTAGTTATAACATGGCATTGATGATTTGTCAATACCAGCCCCTAAAGTTACTAGTTTACAGAATGGTCTTCCCCAAATCAACCCAAAACCAGTAACGGACAGTGCACTTATGGACCGAGCTGTACCTGCACACCAGTTTTTAAAGTTACGATGACTCCTCCAGAAATAAATAACACTTTTACCTTCTTTTGACAAACAGAAGGAAAAGGTATGCAAAAGTAATACAGATATAATGCAAATTGTATTAACAGAGAACACGAATACTGCATTAGATTGGTTTGTTTGTAAAAGGAGAAAGTGGGTGTTGTCTGAAAAGAAAAATTGAGGAATGCCTATTAAAATATCTCTGTATTGTTCTGTGAGTAAAACATTAAAAACCCACGCATGAAAGTCCATTTCAAAGTCTCTTTTATAAAGGCTGGGCCAACAAATTAAGATTTACAGGACAAATCTTCCACACATTTTTATACTAATAAATTTTTAGAAAGTGCTATGAACAGACTCACATCCTCTTTTCTAAGCCTGTAAAGAGGATGCCGGAAAAAAAACGACAAACCCAGATAAGAAATTGCAGAAAAATAAAGGCTAAGGTAAAAGTCAAAACCACTTTTCACACCCATTATTAATTTAAGAGTGCTTTAGATTTGAAGGTCAGATATTAAATAAACTAAACTACACACATGATTTTCCATGGTCACGGAAAGCATGAAGGCCAAAGATAGTTCTGAGATTATTTGTATGCCATAGATTCAATCATGTAATTTAGTTTATAAAAAATCAGTAAGATTTGTTAAGACAGTTAAAAATAACTTCATGGCAGCATTCTACAACTTCTTCCAAACAATTTTTCTACATATCCTTTAAGGAAGACAACAGTAATTGCTCTTCTAGCAAAGCATACGTTGGCTGGTCTCCCAGCTGTGTTATTTTATGTCATCCTGTAATTTCACACACAGAGATTTTAGGGAAATTAATTTGACTTTTACTGATAACAGCTAAAACAAATTTTAAATAAAAAGCACAGATATATTATTTACTTGTCATTGGTATTAAATTTTAATGTCTATTGCATAAAGAGATTTTTTAGAACTTAAATTTTATGTTATTTACAAGAAAATATACAATGCAAGGTTAAAATGTCATATGTCCATTATAATAGTGCACAGCGGGTGTTTCTACTGGGTGTCCAGCAAGGTCCCTGCATTCACATCCAACATGACACAGAGCTAGCTTCCTTCGGACCCTGTCAAACAGTAATGGAGAAAAAAAAAATTACTTATTAAGTATGAAAATGCATATTTACATATAAATGACTGAACTGAGCTGCAATGATTAATGGTCTTTGAAAATATCCACTTGAAACCAGAGTTAAGAGAAAGGAAGGCTACTGCTTTCAGGTTTTTAATACTGTTTCTCAAAATAGGTATTTTCTTCTTTCTCTGGAAGTTCTCACCTCCCCTATTCCTAACCGCTAAATATAATTTTCTTAACACAGCAATTTTCTGCTCTGGAAGTGGCACTGGCATGATGTTTTTTCAACTAGATTTCTTTCCTTCCTCTGCTAGGAATGCTTCTCCTCTCTCAGCTGTCCCTTTTCCTTGTATCCTGTCTGACAGACTTCCAAGGGACTGGCTGTACCTTGTATCGAAGGCAAAACTCATGTATTAGGTGTTTTTCAGCTCTTATCCCTAAAACATGTTCACTTACGCATGCTGCCATGAAACACAGCGTATCTGAAGTGATCCAGTATATATCTGCATTGGTACGTGTAGCAGGATATACCTTCAAGATACCAGATCTCAAGAGTGGGAAGCAGACTGATATCCCCGCTAACGAAAACTTTTCCATTTCTCCCATCGCTGATCCGCCTGCTGAAGGAGCAGTGCTCAAAGCAAAACTTCCAGGATGCTCAGTTTTCCCTTTAAATGCTGACCAACCTGAAATATTTTTCTGTTCTTCACTGTAACTACAAACACATTTTGGTACTGAGCAACTCAAAAAGGACCAGTCTCCGTTGAGCAGAGAGAACAGTCACTGCAGTGATCCCCCCCCAGTATAACTGAGTACTAAGTAAGAACCACTCATTACTTTTATACTTGCCCATTACAATTGTTTGGAGGAAACAATTCTTTTCCCAAATGGCTTCACAGTCAATTTGCAATGATTTGAGGGAATTGTTTTTTTATTTATTTAGGGCTCCAGATGAAAACCACTGCCCTCCGCCACCCATACCCTCTCCACCTTGCATTTCCCTTCTCATAGTGATCCCTCCTCAGCTGCCTCCCCCAGCCCATCGCAGTCCTCGTACACTCACGACCAGGTCCCACTGTCAAACATCACAGAAGCAGTACTTTGTTCTGTATTTCTCTTGGTACATCCAGCATAGGAAAATGGCTGAAGTTCCTGGTTGGAGTATTTTCTGTTCCTTTCCTCTACCGAAATCTGGAGCAGTGAATTCCCTCGCTCTGCTCCCATCAGCTTCAGTCACAGGGGACAGGGGAACCCAGGCCTCAACTCTGCTGCCTCACTAGGACCAAAGGTAGCATCAGAGGTCCCTCCTCAGCAGGTGGTTTTCTAAAACACTGCAGAGCATTCAGGCAGTGTCACAGTTACACAGAACAAAAGGATGAATTAAGAAGTTGTACCAACCATAATCTTGATTTAGATTAAATAATCTTTTCTTGATTCGTTTGTGAAGAAAAAAAATATTTCACCCCATTAAATATACACACTATTATGGAATCACAGCATGGTTGGGGTTGGAAGGTGCCTCTGGAGGTCATCTGGTCCAAACCTCAAGCAGGGCCACCTAGAGCTGGCTGCCCAGGACCATGCCCAGATGGCTTCTCAGTATCTCCAAGGTTGGAGACTCCACAACCTCCCTGGGTGACCTGTGCCAGTGCTTGGTCACCCTCACGGTGATAAAGTGTTTCTGGATGTTCAGTTTGTTTCAGTTTGTGCTCGTTGCCGCTGGTCCTGTCACTGGGCACCACTGAAAAGAGCCTGGCTCCGTCTTCTTTGCACCCTCCCTTCAGGTGTTTATATACGTTAATAAGATCCTCTGAGCCGTCTCTTTTCTAGACTGAACAGTCCCAGCCCTCTTAGCCTCTTCTCACAGGAGAGACGCTCCAGTCCCTTCATCATCTTTGTGGCCTTTCACTGGACTCTCTCCAGTATGCCCAGGTCTCTCTAGTACTGGGGAGCCCAGAACTGGACACAGCACTCCAGGTGTGGCCTCACCCGTGCCGAGTAGGGGAGCAGCATCACCTCCCTTGACCTGCCGGCAACACTCCTCCTAATGCATCCCAGGATACCATTCGCCTTCTTTGCGGCAAGGGCACATCACTGGGTTATGGTCATCTTGGTGTCCAGGACCCCCAGGTCCTCTTCTGCCAAGTTGCCTTCCACCTGGGTGGCCCCAGCATATCCTGGTGCCTGGGGTTGTTCCTGCCCAGGGGGAGGACTTTGCACTTCTCTTTGTTGAGCTTCATGAGGTTCCTGTCAACCCATTTCTCCAGCCTGTCGAGGTCCTTCTGGACCGCAGCATGATACTCTGGGGTACCAGCCACTTCTTCCAGTTTTGTGTCAGTAGCAGCTTTGCACTCTGCCCCATCATCAAGATCATTAATGAAGATGTTAAACAGGACTGGACCCAAAATTGACCCCTGGGATACCTCCCTAGTTACTGGCCTCCAACTAGACTTCATTCCACTGATCACCACCCTCTGGGCCTGACCAGTGCTTTAAAGACTATTTAAATGCGTAACACACAAAGCCTTTATTTTTTTTCAGCATCAACTGAAGACCAGTGTTCCTATATATGGATTATTAGCTGCTGAGATACGAAAACAGTTCAGCCGAGTAAAACAGCAGGGCTAAGTCAGGTCTTTTTTGCAGCACACAAGTCTCCAGGCTACTCCCTTATTCCCTTGGTTGGCCGGGTCTTCTTTTGTTTGTTTTTAACTGTGTGAACACTGATGTGAGGAGGCCAGCTACAGAGCTGGTGCACAGAGCAGGTTAGACTTGCTAAGATGGTCTTATTTCAGTGGAAACAATGGAAGGTGCCCTAGCTTGTTCTGACGTCTATCATTTGTTTCTGTTTATCATGCAAAACAAATCACTGCTGGCACTCCACAGTTCTCAGACACAGGGCTCATGCAACGGAACATCTATTGTAAGTGAGGGTTTTTTTTGTTGTTTTTCTTTTATATCTAGTTAACTAGCTAATATCTCCTGCTTACCGTGAAGACCAAAGTGTAAAATTACTATGTAAAACTCTGTGAAGGTTTTATATACCTAAGTACAAATATCAGATCGATCATAAACCTAATGATATGCATTCATATAGCATTTTGTGTTGTGCAAATTCTTTCTCCTTTATCTGGATGGTTGAAGTTAACATTGCAGTGATCAAACTAGAGGTAAGAAACCCTCCTGCCAAATATTCTCAAGAAAAATGCTGAGGCTCAACCTGAGCTCTGCATGCAGAATTCACTTCCTAAATCAGGAAATGCATAAAATAGAGTGGAGACAATCAATCAAAAAGAAAGGCACAGAGATCCTGACCACTGATTGCTCTGTCCAATGCTACTGAAAGGCAGCTCAGACTTGCTGTATGCTAGACAAATGGGCCTAAACTGATATGGAAAGAGCTAATTAATAAAAATGTAAAYAATCCAGATTTCAATGATTTCAACACATTAGTAAAACACAGATTTCTCCCAAAATTTAAATTAGTATTACAAGGGAACAACAGCAAAAATGCATCAACAACCAGATTCACTAGCAGCTTGAAGAATTCTGCAGCTCTTGAACRGAGTTTGCACGTACCTTACTCAGCTCTGGAAAGAGTTCTTGAATCCCAATGTCCAGCAGAGCRTAAGTTAACTAAAAGAAAATACAGAAAATCAAGAACACTCCAAGGCAACACTACTGCTTTTTATTTTTAACTCTGAATTAGAGCTCACTCCTCTGCTATGGCCATACATTCACTTCCRGAAATCCTGTGCCAAAAGGCAAGTTTCTCATGTGTTGCAGGTTACCTGTTTGTTGAGCACTGGTTGCTGCATTCCATCAAACAGAAGCCTGATGCCTTCGTATTTAGCCTCTTCCCCAATGCACTTGCCTATTAAATCTAGACCAGATACCAACAACAAATACACAAGTCATTAGGAAGCACTGCAAAACAGCTATATGATACAGTTATAGAACTCCAATAATTAAAAAAAAGTTTAAATTAAAGAAGGAGTTCAAATTTTATCTGTCTGAAGTGGTAAATGGAAAAAAAAAAACCCCACTCCTTTGATTCCTTCTTTTTTCCTCCCTTTCCATTCAGGGCTGCACACCTAAGTAATTATTACACTTTTTATAATATCAATGTATTGTCCTAATGCATTGTTTCATAAACCACAAGCTGAAATTTTTTAATTACTTTCTGAATAACCTGGCAAATGGGCCCCTCTTTCCCTAGTTGATACAGTGTAAGCAGAGCTCAAATTTATCTTCTGGTGTGCCTTTTTTAACCCAGTTTTCATCTGGATAAAATACAAACCATAGGAGCATTCTAAAGATAACAGAAATTACAGTATTAAGTACATTCGTAAAGCTCTTTATTTCCATCATGTCTTTATTAATCACTATGCTCCAACCTTAGTCAGCAACACTTCAGTGACGAAACTGAACTCCTGGGTTTTTACACCCAGTATTCTAGTCAACTCAAATCTCAGCAGCGGAAGTATTATTTGATTTGGAAAGCTAAAGTGACTGTATTTGGGTTATATATCTGCTTGAACAATTAACCATATTCATATAGAGAGTCATGAAATACAGAACCTGGAATGTATCTCATCATTTCTTCRAAAGTTTGCTTTGCTCGCTTCTGTTTATCCTGGAGAGAGCGAGGTTCGGTATTCTCACAGAACACGGCATCTGCAGCGAAGACACATTGAAAAGAAAGTCYTTAGGCAGCTATGCATTACTGACATATAAAACGTGTTTTGGATAATGGCTTCGAAGTTGAGCTGCTTTTCTGTGAGATCTTGACTAGAAGGGAATTCTAGTCTTGCCAGATAATAGTCTTCTGCTTACATTAGACTGATTGAATTCAGATTACCCCACCTGTGTGGAGGACAATCTTTTGCCAATTTGTTTCCAATCTTTTCAAATTTTTAAAGCATTATCTTCTAGGTTTGGATCAATTCTACTCTAKGTTAGTTATGATCTCCTTACTTACATTTCCCTTACACTTTCAAAACTATAAGCAGTATTTATAACTTGTGCTAAAATACTGTCTGGAACTGTCAAAAACTTCAGATTTACCTGTGCATGAAAAAACAAGAATTGTTGTTCATCAGAAATATTAGGCACTCAGTTTTTAGGCTCTGAAAGATTTACTCCTTTCCTTTTTTGTCTTCACAAGCTTTCTTTTTGGCTTGATAAGGACAGAGCTGTCTTGATTCCAGAGCTTTGGCCAGATGTGTTGTTAAGATCAGACTGTAGTCAGATAATACTTCTCTACAGTTGTGAGGTAATTTTTAAATTTTTTTTTTTAACCTCTCTCCCCTTCCCTTATTTGAAGGTCAAGAACATTCAAGCCCTTGCAAAAGCCCACCACAATCAAAGGAACAAAAAAATTAACAATAAAGGACTATGATGTAGCACACAAGTGAAAAGTAATTTAAAGATTACATGAAATATTCGTGCTCTGATATACTAAACCGTCTTTATTCTGTTTTTCTTGTTCTTTGCACCCCTTAGCAAATTACTWTTCATCATATTTTTTTCTGTCATCATCATTGACAGACAACATGGCTGACTCAGCATCTTTCTGCAATGAACTTCTGGAATCTTTTTATAGGCCAACTTGATTTTTAAAACTCTGTTAGGTTTAACCAAGCATTACAAAGTTCAGTACTTGGAAACTTAAAAGAAGGGACTTCAAGTATCAAACTAAAGCAGTATTTTCACATCAAAGATGTAACTTTTACTAACCTCTCAGCAGTGTTATCAGAGAAACCAACCGGTGCTCCTGAAATAGCTGTTCTAACTTATAATGCAAGTAATAGTCAGTGTACAGTTCCAATGTATTTTTGAAGAGAATTCTTCCTCCCATCAAGAGGTGATGCAGCCAGTCAGGAATGCGGAAAACTACCCTACCTGCAAAGTTGCAGTAACACACATTTATAATGCTCTTCTAATAATGATGATAAAGGAGTCACTTATTCAAAAGAAAAAATAAAGAAAAGATTGCAAACAAGCAATTATTTTAGTTTTCTTAGTGCAATGCTGAAAAATCACTATTCTCCAGACTGCTTATCAAATACTTCCTTTAACTATTTTTATTAATTAGTTCCCAGAGTGTACAAGCAGCCTAGGCACATCTGAGAAAAGGGAAGGGACCTACTCCCATAAGCTCATACTCTAAGATGCAGAAAGAAAGATATAAAACAACTGAGCACTAATGAATGATAAATTATGATATTTTAGCACAGCAATAAAGTCTTTTAAAGAATTACCGTGTTCCTATATTGTATATCGTTAAACTTGCAAGTGCTGAATTATGTATGATTACTACAACAGAATTTTATTTCTTACCAAAGAACCAAAACTTCGTATTTGGCATGAAGTATAATAATAATAAAGAGAAATCATTTCTTACCAATATACATTAAGTAGTCATAGACTCCTTCTACAGTCATCATTTCCATGAAGTAGTTCTGATTTTGTCGTCTTTCTGTATTCTCAGACCGGTTTGCATTATTCTTGAATAAATCACTGAAAAGCTAAAAATAGAAACATAAGACTGAAAACACTGCGTTCAAAGGCAAAAGGATAGCCACCGGTTTTTTGTTGTTGTTTTTTGTTTGTTTTTTTTTTTTTTTTTTAAATCTTCTCTTTCCGGGTGGGAGGGGATAAAGAGCATGTTACGTGTTGCCAAGATACCCGACAACCAAAATACCTGGATTCCGAACAAATCAGCAGGGTGACCAAGACATTAATTCGTGAGCCCTTTTGCTCTTGATAACTTCATGTATCTAGACTTCTATCACAGGCTTTGATTCCTTTGATGCACCCTGTTCTGTCAATGAGGGRCATAAAGGATTGGAGCTTGTCAGCCTTAAATCACAGGGGAACCCTACGACATTCAAGTGTTCCTAAAATTTCCTGTTGGTTTCCATTTTGAAATAAATACAATGGTTTCTGGACAAAATATCCAACTTTTTACACAGAGAAATCCCTTTTTCCTCTGCCAGCTTGATTGATTATAGCAAAAACTTCATGAATCTTTGTAAGTTACCGAAGTTTTGGTTTCTTTCCATTTATCCCATTTCTCATTTTATTCCTTTATCCTTCTATTTTTCCATGTTCCCCCCCCTCCCGCCCCAATCCCTCCATTTCCTTGCCTTTTGTTCTTCCCCAAAAGACATCATTATAATACTTGTAAAATCCCAAGAGGCTCTTCCCTGCATCCCACAAGGAGTCCCATACCACCGAGGCAGTACTCGTCCCCCGCCCCAAGTCTGTGGGTTCCAGCAGCTGGAAAGGAGTAGTTCTCTGAATCCTGAGCCTCTCCACATTTGACAATACCTAGCAATCACCATTAACTGTTTATTTTAAATTATCCCCAAAACTGTTGATCTAAAGATAAAAAAAGAATTTATACAAAATACCCTGTATTATGAAAAGAAAGTTCAAAAGTTTATGCCAAGCTTCTAAAACATAATCCCAGAACTAGAAGCAAATGCAACGTAATTATAGTGTTGCCTAGGTTGAGATGATTGCTACTGACACAGATTTTTCTGTATCACTCCCAAATTAAAAATAGTTCCACGGAATGGGAAGTAATTTGCTAATATGTGGTTCACTTTCTGTAGAGCAATTCTCCGTGAAATAAATAAGGCCATAAAACACCCAAATCACAACAGGGCCTGAATCATGCAAGCCTCTAAACAGAATGCTCTGCGCTCTTAGGAAAAATTACATCAGGAAATCTGGCAAGACTCAGGTTTTGACTTGTACTTCTTTAGGCACTCTCTTTTGTTAAGTGCTGAACTGCTGGCATTATCTTCACAAAGTTCACTCAAATTAAACAACACCAAGTTATTACATAAATTACATCAAAGAGCAAATATGGTTAATGTACTGGTGGATGACTGGTGTCCAGGAAAGTAAAAAACCTAAAAACACCACATAATTATTCACGCCTACTGCATGAAAGCATCCCTGGTAAGTTGTTTAAAAAACCCTGTATAAACTGAAGTCTATATCCTCCTCGATACTGAAACTAGGACACTGGGAAAATCTTAGTTGAATTATTGCAACTTAAACAAGAGCCTCATTTATTTTTTAGATACACCCCACGACCTGACAGAGGCGATACATACTGAGCCAACTCAAAGCAGCCCATTGTGCAATGTACAGGCCAAACCAAATCATTAACAGCAGTCCAGTAGGTGATCTATAAAAAAAAATCAAATGTGAAGGCCATCTCAGGGCAAAGCTTTTTAACTTCCAAAAGTTATTTCAACTTTCACCCCAAACCAGGAGCAGTATCTTTTGAACATTGTATGTACCCTCTGCACATGGATAATCTCTCTTGCACTTTAAATGCATGCCAAAATTACTGAGGCAATGAGCAGTTTTTATAAAGTATATACTTTGCACCATTCCAGTGCAAGTGTGTATTTTACAGTCATTAGCAATGCACGTCTGAAGGATGCAGCAGCCGTAACACAAAGTGGCATTACATCTCTTCTTAGAAGGTCTTTTGCACTTTCCACGATTTTGGCTCAGAGGAAAGCCAAGTGAAAAACATACAATTGAATATCTAATACAAAAGTTGAGATTATATTCACAATTCAGATAAGCATGGGATTTTGCTTTTAAATGTTTCTGCGCATGTTAATATTTGAGACATAATGCTCACTGTTGTAATTAGACTAAAAAGAGACCAGCAAGACAAACTCCAACACTATCATTATTCTGATCTTTAAGATTAAACACTAACTGTGACTATAACCATGAAATATTCTTAAAAGACTTGCAACGAGGAAATTCCGTGGATTGGTACTGGTTAACAATGGAAGCCAAGCTCTTGAAGCAAGTGGAAGATAAAAGGCCTGTATTAAGAAAAAGACCAAAGTAATCCCTTGTACAATACGCTATCTATTGTACCTCGATGGGAAAAGCTAGCAAAATAAGTATGAATGCTTACATAAAGTGCCTAACAGAAAAAAGAAAGTTACTCAACAGTTAGTGAGTGCATATTCAAATATACACCCATACATTCCAGCATAGGTGTGAAGTTTATAGAAGCAATACCATGATTATGAATAATATCCACAGCCAGAGGCATTAACCTCTCCACTGTTTTTCCTGCTCATTTGCAAAGTACAGATGACTATACCAAAATGGTAAGAAGAAATAATGTATGTAGTGTCTGAACCACACCAGTTAGTGTATTGAAAAGCAACCGTGTCTTCCTCCAAGTAACTGCGCATAAACATACATTATACTGTTGGTGTTGCAAAAGCAGTTTTTATTGCTGTTGGCAGATCATCACAAGCCAGCAGAACAATGCCTTTGTAGGCCTATTTTGCAAAGTCTGCATCTGCTGAGAAGTCCTGACCTATTCTAGCAAGTCTGACAAAAGTATGTTCAGAAGATGATCGAGCTGCTAACAGACCTTCAGAATAGAAACATAGCTGGGAAAGCCAGAAATCCTGTTGGTGCCCCTAGGAGGGGGGAGTAGGGTTTTTTGTTCGCTTGTTTTAACTAGGGAGGTTGGTAACTCTTTCAATCTAGTGGATCTGATACAGGATAAAATCCAATTGCTTCTGGCTGTAATAAGGTTGACTACCCATGTTTCATGATGCATTTTTAACTAGAAGTCTTTCCACCAATATTTAAAACAAAAACATACACTCATCAGCAATATTCAAAAGGAAGCAAGCAGAAAATCTTCCAGAGAAGTAGACACATTTCTGATTGAACTCAAGCTTTCGCCTGCCCTGACAGACTTTCAGGCATTTCTTATTCGGCCTGTTGATGAAGAAGTGGCCTGGGTGTACCCTATTCATGGCAATAGAGTTGGCAGCACAAGCCCCAGGGAACATGTATTGTACTCTCAGAGGATTCCAACATGTTGATACTAGAATAAACAGATCTGTGCCAGACAAGGTTTACAGGAACACTGTGGCAATACAAGCATCAGCTGGAAATTGACTCTAGCATTTACCAAAAAATTCTGTGTTGTAGAACTTTCTTGCTATGAGATAACATGCTCTCCTCACAGATGGACACTCAAAGTGCCAACCTTCCATCTCTTCGGCTGCCTGCCAGATCTCCTCATTGACTCTATACAGGCAGCTCACACAATACTGGTAGAGACATTTAGCATTCATCTCCATCACCAGCTTCTACTGGGTCAGGGAGCTGCACAGTGCTTGTATCTTCATGGAGACGTCACGTGGCACAACAGAAGTGAAACTGCAGAACTGAACAACTGACGTCCATGCCAGACGTATTTGAGGGGGGGAAGAAGGGGTGTTACCTCAGTCTACCTTTGGTCTGGCCTTTGGACTGAACACCCCTTGGTGCCTGCATTCCTAGGCAGCGTTTTCCAGCTTAGTTTCATCTGAAATTCAGTTAATGAGTTCTATGACAGCTCCCTAGCACGAGAAACGATCAGGAGATTTGCTTCCAAAAAGCATCACTGATCTGAACTAAAATGGTCTGGCAGATGAAGCCAGTGTGGCTTACAAATCAAATCCAAGAAGTAACAAGATGTAAATGGCGCAGTGTCTTGGCACCTGGCACACAGCTCTTCCCAAGCGTGGGCTGACTTGAGAAAGAGAAAACTGTCTTCCAAAGAAGGTACAAGCACCCCAACAAATCAGGAAGAGGGATGAATTTCACAATGTGCATGGGAAGACTCAGCAGAGACCATAACACAGCACAACCTGGGGTATCAGATCTCTAATAATTRCAATTATCGTGTGAGTAAGTGTGTGTGCTCTGCCTAAACTGATAGATGGGAAATTAGTGAGAAAGCAGCCAGCACATGAATTCCTTATGCATACATGCCTCTGCTGGTCAAAATGGGTCGTATAATTTGAGCACAAACAGATACTGAGTATCTGATCATAGAACTGTCTTGCAGCWTTCCCCAAGGCAAAGTGTCTCGAGTGCCCATCATTAAATAATAAGCATAGCTCTGCAGGAGATATACTGAAGTCTGAAACTTTCCATCCATTTACAGCAAATGGCTCCGCAAAACAAAACAGATTTCTTTTGGTAAAGAAAGAAGAAAATCTAGATATATGTAGAACCAATTACTTATTCATAAAACACGTAACTAGAATAAAGTTGCTTAGAAAAACAGTGAACTCACTCTCAACAATAAATAGTGAGAAGGAGTGGAGAGCTGGGGCTAGCCTCATGGTTTTTGCTGTCTGCAAAGAACTCGTATCTCATGACAAAAGCACCTCCTACAGAGTAATCAGCAGTACTAGCAACGACTTTGACTTGGACTCTACAAACTTGTGTCTCCAATGGAGTGCATACAGGGACAGTTAGTCAACGGTGATAAGGAGGTCTCCCCCACAATACTATTTCTGAAAATGACATTCGAAAACAGAAGGCAGTAAAGATCTACGTTTTGTTTAAGGGAACTTCAGTATTCCAAAATGAAACCCAAAATGCAGCCAGCTCTTTGCTTTTCTGGGATCACCACAGTTGAAAAGAATTGGGAAAACCTCATTTCAGAGCTTGAATTTCTGTACACATGTTCTTTTAGGAGAATAACATACTGACACTTCAGAGTTCGTATTTTAACTGAGCAATGCTATATACATTTTTTTTAACCTTTTTAACCTTTTTTAACCTTTTACAGTCCAAAATGGTTTTGAACACCATTTTAAAGCATTAATTTGATCCTTTAATAATGTTTTTCAAGCAAACTCCAGGAATAACCCTGTCTTCATAGGAATGCTTCAGAGTGCAAAGCTTGTTGCTCAAATATTTTATTTATATGTATTAAAACTACTCACTTCAGTAGTTCTTGACAGATCACAGTAAAAAATTAACTCATTGTTCATGCTATGCTGTAGTATGCTGTCAGCTGTTTTATAAAAAACATCGGAATATTTATCCATGTATCGTTTCTAGCACAAGTCAAAAACTCTACACCTGATTTTTAAAACTGCCGATACATTTATACCTCTCTGAATAGACAGAGTCCAAGGTAAGAAAGGACTTGAAATGAAGGCTACTAATTTTGTGTGTGTGCACATGAAAGCTAACACTACAATATTGGCTGTAGCAATTCAGACTTCAGGTTTAGAAGATGAAATCTAAGCTAATTAATAGATTTAACTGCCATTGTACCTAATCAGTGTAAAAGTTTTGTAGCTGCAAATTCTGTAAGTGTCATAACACTATAAAAATGTCCATAGTGAGGGAAATCAAAATTTCCACTTTTTAACAGCCCAACAAGAACCATAAATGGATCCTGGGCTTCTAGCTCTTGCAAGAAGAGAACGGGCATAGACAGTACTTTCCACTAATATTCCTCCAGCCTGCAATTGTTTTCAACTAAAAAAAAGTTCAAGAACTGGGGCAGTTTCTCTGCAGGTATTCACCCTGAATATATTTCCTTCTTTGTGAATTTGTCCTGTCTCACCTTATAGTTGTTTAAACTTCTGGTATTCACATCATCTTTTGGTAAGGAGTTCCACAAATCTACTAACCATTGCAAGAGCTACCACTTTTTGTTCTGAACCTGGCTCCTGCCACCTTCATTTAATGCCTCTTAGTTTTTGCACTAGAAGAGAGAGGGAAAAAACCCCAGTCTTTATCCCCTGCCCTCTCATGCTATGCATTATTCTTTAGACTATCATACATCTCCAGTTTATCACTTTGCAAAATGAAGTGTCCCGGCTTATATAGTCCAGTTTCAACTCCTCTTCCCAAAGCTAATGAGATAGCAGAAAAGCATATAGTATTGAGTTTTCTTTTAGAACTTCTCACATGGCAAAGTGTATGCACATTAAATATTTTGTCCCAAATCACATCAACTCTGTAACACTGATCTTGGGTCTCTGAAATCCTAGTCTAGAAACAATATTGCTCTGGAAGTTCTACAAATACATTAACACTCTAAAGCAATCTAACACAGAAATATAGAGACCAGTGTCGTTTTAAAGCCCCTGAAGCTAATGGAAGTCTTTCAAGTAAGTTTTACCAGTCTCTAGCCACAAATACAGGAAGATTAAAAAAGGAACTACCTTCTCCTATAGTCAAATAAAAGGTTAAAATTGGAAGTGTTGGGCTTTAGCTGTGGCAATGTTGGAGAGAAAAACTGCAGTTAAGTTATACACTGAATATGTATGCCAGACATCAATGAACTGTATACTAACGTTTTAAAGGCAGATAAACAGGTATCAGCACCTTGACAATTTTGGCTTGTAGCACTTTGACAAGCCACACGTTTGTCAAACACTCAAGCTCTTCTAACTTCAAAAAGCAAGCTGCCTTATGGTATTAAAACATTCCCCATTTTACACCTTTGCTTTCCCTCTTCTTCTCTCTGTACTTCCCAGGCTCTCTACTCTGTATCCTCATTTCAAATCCAGTAAGAATTAAAAAACAAACAAACAAACAAACAAAAAAACCACAAAAAACACCAAACCAAAAAACCCAACCAACAACCAACCCTCAAAAGTCATTCAGACTAAGATATTTACAAGACAGAAGATGACAAATCTCTCTGCGCTATTTTCCTTCTTGTGTGAAAAGACAACACAAAATAGGTAAAGCTGTTATATTTATGGTTTTTTTCTGTTTATTCTTCACATTTTCAGAGTATGGTCCATTTTTCCCACTCCTGGAAAGTGGGGAAGGAAGATGACTTACTGTACCTTCTTGTTATTTTCAGAAGTGGGACTCAAAATGGTAAGTTCAGGCCTACTTGGTTTAGGCTTGGGAGATTCACAGGAGTTGATAAAATTCATGATGAATGGCTCCAAATGCTGACCTTTCTGAAATAAGATATGAGTGACCTGTCACTTGCATAATTATAGAAAAACCAAACAAACAAACACCTGAGTTTCCAAACAAATTTTTGACTAGCCTATAAGTTAGTAGCACATAAAATTAGTCATTGAAGTTAAAATGTTGGCAACCTGGAAGACTTACCTCTTTCATCAGCTTTCCTGGAACAGATTTTATAATTTTACCTATAGTTAGAAACAAACAAACAAACACCTTGTTATCACTGCCTGATCTTAAAGACATTTTGCTCTGCTACATGTTATGTACTCATTGTCTAGTACTTAATTTAAAAATACTATAGTTTTTAAAATCTGTATTTTTTTTTAATTTGGCACAAAAAGCTATGAAAATAAAGTCTTCCGCATATCTAGCTTATAACTTAATGCTTAGTACTTTTCAAGAAAAGTATGAAAAATGTATACCTAAAATATGAAAAATATACAGATGATTATCTGAATACTTTTGGGGAAAAAAAAAAGCAAAGTACTCTAGATCTCCCTTTGTAATTTTTCTAGAAGCTCAAACATAAATAGCTATAGCACCATAACAGCAGTACTATATGACACCAGCATAGGCACAATTTTCTGCATCTAAGTTGTTCATCCTTCAGAAACATTTATCACAAAAGAAATCACAAAAAATGAGATTATCCCCTTTCCCTGAAAAGATCAGCAATCTGGAGAGATTCTGGAAAAATCCAGTCTTGAAAATACTGTGAGGAAAGTTTTACAAATTGGGCAGGCTACAGCTGTGGTCTTAAAAATCAGCTCTTCTGGACTCTTAAGGCTATCAGGATACAGCATGGTAACTTTGAATGCTGAAAAATGAAAGTGTCTAGGATTAGTTTTATTTTAAGCACTACATTTACAGTATTATTTTTCTTATCTACATGTCATTAAATTTGGAACTTACATTGGAAAGTACGTACAATGATCAAGTGATAATAATAATTAAAAAAAATCACTCATTCTCGCAAAAAGCCCTACTGAAATGCCAAGACTTGTTAAAATTATGTTTAGGGAAGTGAAGCATAGTCTCAGACATGAGACTCATTATAGTAAACACCATAATTATAAGCTTTTTTTAACAATGTACAGCTGGATCTAGAGGGGAGGTCTGAAACAAAACAAAACCCTTTAACTGGAGGATGACCACTGAAATCTCATTCAACAACTTAGTAAGCACCCTGAGAACGTCCACCCCAGCAGGTTCACACGATGACCGTGAGAAGCAGAAATGCAGTGGCACAGTTCAGACATGGCTCTTCTGGATCACGCTGGTGCCAGAACCACAAGTGCTACAACACACGAAGACAGAATGGCCATGAGGTTGACCTTATCTGCTCAGGTCCACTACCCTGAGACAGCTATGTTGCAGCCAAGCTGTAAAGTCACACTGCAGTCTACTTTTTGGATTTATTATCAACTGTTACATTAGACATCAAGAATTTCTCAACTTCTCAACTTCCATTTGGCCTGCCTATATCACACACACCACTGCCTCAAATTCTATTAAGTAGCTCATGTTAAAAGAGATCTTAACGCTAGCTAATACTAGAAATATTAAATATAGCAGTTTTCAGATTAAAATAAACAGATTTTAATCAACTAACACCCGAAGGTAGTTTATATTAAGAAATCATTTATACCATCACACCTGTAAACAATGACTGACTTGAGCAGGTTTGCATCGTGACAATACCGTAAGTATTCTTGTACTACGAAACTTGTTAGAGAAATCTTATCACCTTGCTTGCTCACATAAAGATTCAAAAGCAACCACCTTAAACACTTTTTTCCATGATGTCAAAATGTCCTTTTTCTTCAAGGAAAAAGTATCAGGATATCTGGCTTGCTGAGCTATAATTTTAAGGGCTGTGAAGGAGCAGAGTTCTTATTTCCCACCTCCATATCCTTACACAAGAKTTATCTATTCATTACTACCATCATTCAATCACAGTATCTGCAGTATTACTATTTGTCAGCATAAACAACCAGCATATTACATACCAAGATTCACATCAGGCAACATTTTATCAAGAAACTGAGTCTCTCCTCCATTAGGGGACAGGAAGTCAGCTAAAAGCTGGCTGTTACTTAGTTCTGGATGTTGCAGAAGTTTCTTTGAGAGACAAGAAAAGAAAGAAGTATAAGTACTTTAAAATTAATCTTTAAAAATCAGTTTCTCTATAGCAAAAAGAGATATTCAAAGAGCATTATATTACCATAGATATTATCATTTGCAAAAGATTTCTGTTTTCAGTCACATGAAACTTTAACAAGTTTTATTTGCCCACTTCAATCCTTTCTATAACCCAAATTACTTGGAAACAAACAAAAAATAGCAGATATTCTTTTCTTAATTTTATATTATTAGTTTTAGAATATGCTTTGCTCCTAAAGTTTGTTTGATACCTGCAGATATTCCTGAAACTCCTCCCTCTTGGATTTTAAGAACTCGTAGTTCTTGGGGCCAATGATTCTCTTTGAGGGCAGCTGAGCATCAGGAAATGTACCTAATAAAGATATCAAGGACATTAAATTATTCCTGTAACACAGCAAACATTGGTTTCATTATTTTAAATTTCAGCTCAGTACTGAATGATAATCGCAGCAGTGGGAAAGTGGCTTTCCAGATGATGGAGAACATACCGTGAAATTCCGTTAGCTTCGACTCAAGCACATAAAATTCAAGATACCTCCTGTAGACAGACCAGTGTTCAGGTTCATGCCCAACTAGGGGGGAAAAAACCCAAGCCAACGTTAAAAATAAACCAGGTTTTATGCCACTTGAGAGATGAATAAAGCAACAGCAAATGTATGTTGGATTATTACAGGAAAACCTCATTGATATTAGTCCCCCATATTGCCGTATTATAAAAAAATCCCAGCCAGGTAATTTAAGAGTTAAATTAAAATGCATACCTGGTAGACAGACATGGTACTAGCACAGAAATTAACATCTCTTTTAGGGGATCCCTAAAATCTAACCAATGGAGCACTGCATAACTTCAAAATTTATCAGGGCTGACTATGTTAGATCTGTTTTCAAACTTTTAACCAAATGATTTACAGAAATACTTGTTGAATACAGTCCTCTACACTATCAGTTTGAATCCTGATCATTCTTCATCCTGGAAGATTTCACTAAATAACTCTTAAACACTTCCTACTTCTTGTGGAAGTATTAGCTTCACTAATATAAATCTATGCAGCCCCAGGATGATGCTATTTTCCTCACTCAGTATGGATGTATTGCTACCTAGATACTGATAAGCTATCTGCAAGCGAGGATGTTTCCTAATAAGCAAAATATTTTCATTTCCTAAGAACTGTATTTTAAAGTTATCTATAATTTATTTATTGTTCATTATTCCAAAATTCAGAGTGGGTGAAAGAAAAATATGCCAAGTGTTTATTAATATGAATCATAGGATCAGTATTTTTGGAGAGAGAAAATCTCAAACTTCGGCACGAAGTCTAAACAGAACTGACTCGTGCTGAGGAGTCAGTTGACAACTTGCAAATGCTAAATGTGATCATTTAGCTCTCAAACACATTTCCTCAGAATTTTCAAGTCATTATTTCAAAATCAGAAGAACATGTATGCAAAATACACTGCAACAGCCATGAGAGTACAGCACACTAGAATATTTTGAGCTGATTTTTAAATGACATTTTATTTATCCACAACACTGCATACCTGCCCTTCTATCATTTCTCTCTACATCAATGCAGAACACAGGAATTCTCTCCTTTCTGTCTTTTCTTTCCAAGGAGGGATCATCAAAAAAATCTACATATGGGATGCTAATTTTCCATGCGGCAAGGTTGCGGGGTGTATTTGGGGTACTAACAGCCTCCTCAGGAGAATCATCTTCCATCACCATAACGCCTTCTTCAATCTGTAAAGATGCAAACATCAAGATCTACAGTTCTATTTTAACTGGTTCAGTCTACCTTTGCAAAACTTCTATACGATAATGAAACATAAATCGAGTCTTTAAGTATGTGTCACTAAGTAATAAAAGAAAAAAACAAACATTAATGGAATTTTCATGTAGATTAATTTATACTTTTAGATCCACTGCAAATTAATTTGAAGTTAGCAACTTTTAGTGAGAACTGAAAGTTTTTACAGCACTATCGAGTTCCATATCTGACACTTCAGGGGTGGGGGGGTGGAGAGAGAGAGAGAGAATAGAAGTACTCGAGGAGGCAGCTGGAAGAATGCCTTACACACAGACTGAATGCTACAGGAACCAGCTCGGGTCCAGCAGATTTAGCTGCACTGCATTTTCCAGCATACTAGGACCCAAATTGAAGACTTGAGCCTACTAGGTCAGGCCAAGAAGCTATCTAAACCCAACAAGAGACAGAAGTCAAGAGTGCAGGTCTCCCACACCCACAGCTGAATGCAACGGAGTCTGTCGTGGACACATGTATCCGACTTGCTCTGCAAGGTGCAACACAACCATGACTGGGATTGAATTATTCCTGCAGCCCAGAGCAATTTGTATTTTCACACGCATAGGCAAGCAGGTGAAAAAAAMCAGTAGTCCTGTTTCCTTATAAAACTGAAATTGTTTGAATCTAATTTAGCCTGCTGCCAGGGCTTCTAAAACATCGCAGCCCTGCGAGGAGGCAGGCGCTGCCTGACGAGCAGCAACACCCCAGCCCATCCTCCTGCCTCCAGCCTGTGCCCGCCGCAGYGGCAGTCAGCACCTCGCTCTTCCCACCACAATTTACAGAGCTATTAACTATGTCAAGATAGGTTAGAGTTAAGCAACAATGCAAAAGTGCATTATTTTGGTAAGTCTCACATAGATACTTGAGAATACTGCCACTTGTTAAAGTTAAAATAGGAGATTTTAACATATGAATTTACAATATGTGAAACTACAGCAAAGTGGAAAGCATGAATCCCACTTTCAAGTCCTTTTCCCTTAGCTTCATAATTTAAAGCCAAATTTCCCTCAAAGGCCAAGCCTAGGCGGCTTAACAAGTTTTGCCTGTATTGGGATAATCTAACTAAAACTTTAAGGCAATACAGCATCCCTGAAATAATCTTGACTGCATCTGCACTACAATATTCACGTGATCATGACTCAACTGCAGCTGAAACATAAACGGTTTAACACACATGAGCAATCTTTGTACAGTTTTGTTTTGCCTTTGCATAATACCAAAACAATCCTTAAAGTGGTTACAGTGTGGACCCTTGTCTTCCCAAACAGATCTCCATAGATCCACTAACTGAATCTCTTCTTTTCAAAACACATTTTTGCTTCCACTTACCTGATTTATTTGATAAAAAGGGAAACTGTGACAGGCGAAGAGCAGTCTCAGTTGCTGCTGCACAGAGACCACTCTCAGCTAAGGTGGTTCACAATTTGAGAACTGAATCACAGGCTGTGCACTTTCAAAAAGCAAACAAAAATAACCCCAGCTTGGAACGAACAATTAGGGCTCATAAACTGCAGGACAAACTCACACCAAAGAATGGAATAAACAGGACAGATGTTCTCTGAATCACAGCAACAGGGTTGTCAGGTAGCTTTACACCTACAAAGTCTTCTGTATGAGGTCTTACCCTCATTTTCCCTCTTCCCCAGGCTTTACGTGGTTGTCACCACTGGATAGAAACAGCAGAACAACGTTTCCAGAGAGCAACTCCAAGTCAACAACAGCGGAGTTTCTGCAGCTGGGACAGCATGAACTGGGTGCAATCTACACTCCCCTCCCTCACCCTGTGAGGGCTGAGCTATCAGCTGCCAACATTAACACTTTATAATCTATCCTGACTAAATGTGTATATTTGCATTAGCACTAAATAAACCATCTCCACAAGGACCTCCTTGCAAAAATGCAAAGCCATTCTAGAAACACTCAGGCTTACCTGATTCTGCAGTTTTTGACTAAACTAAATGCTTAGGCAATGCACTTGATCAAAACTCAACTCTTGCCTATATTTCCTGATTCCTTCTCTTTAATTTACCACTACTTGCAGCTCTCATCTCCTACCATTTATCCTATCGGCTGATACAGCGATTACACTCCCAGCACTGCAGAGAGCTAGCATAAGGGCTTAGAGTAGGCARGCGTCAGGCGTTTTTGACCTGCTCATAAAGGGGCCACAACCTCCCTGTCTGCCTTCTTCACTCAGCCCTTCCAAGGTTATATTGAATCATCAGCGAAGTTTCACACGCTCATAACCTCTTTTCACCAGACCCCTCACCTGACTTCTAGCCTGGTTTTGGTAATAAGCCAATGTAAATTTGCAGGCTTTTCCACTATGACAACCACAGCACCTACATTAACTGTAAGCCAGGAAGCATGAATTTCTGGGGTTTTCAATCCTCTTTCTAAACAGATTACCAACCTATAATAGTTACAGGTTGCCTCAGTCTCTTTCCATTTGTTTTATCCAACAAAGCCACAAACTCAAGTCTAGAGGTCTTCTGGCTGCCTTGGGAACAAAACCTGTGCTTTAATATGCAGAATATTTTTTGCTATATTTAAAATTTAGCTGACAAATACTGAATGTAGTTTCATGGAATAACTATGATCTTGTTAGCAGCTTACAAAGCTGCTGCCCAGAGCCATAGAAGGCTGCTATCACATATTTCTATCCCTGTGTGATTTCCTTAGACTAAATCGATGTTTCCTACAGGCCTTAACTGCAACCAACATGACTTTTCCAAAAAAAAAAAAAAAAAAAAAGGCAAAAAGCAAAGACATTGTTCGGTTTCTGTCACAATGCACAGAACTCCAATTCACTGCCATTCTTTACCTTGTGTTTACCTTGAGTCCATCAAGCTTACATTAACACCAATTACTTAAATACCCTCCTCTGACCCTGTGATGCCTGCTAGGAACTACACCTCAGCACTTACTGTGACGTTGTTAGTGTTGAACTCTGCATGTTCAGTATTCACTCATGAAGTGAAGTTACGGCTCTGTCCAGCTGTTCAGACACACAGTAACCTTACAACAGTTTAGTGTTTTCTCTCCCCATTTCTTCTTCCCATCCACACTTACCAAGTGAAGGGACTTAGGTATTTCTCAAACTTTGTCTAAGGTGGTTTTAGTAAAAATGTAGTATCCTCCCTTTATTTAATGAAGGGATTTGAGACAATGCTGCACTTAAAACTGTCCGTTCTCGCCTAAGCTAAAACCATTCTGTCCATTTGAAAACCTTCCTTAGTAAGGATTAGACTCTATATTGTCTGTCTCTCTCACTGAATTCAGCAGCTTCTCACAAGTAACTTCTTGTGCTCTGGCACAAAAATACGTTCCTTCTCTGAGCTCCACTGCTTCAATTATACTTCTACTAATTCCTCTACTATAGGGGAATTATACTTCCACGCCCTTTGGCTAGCAGAATCTATGACAGCAATGCTGCAAAATTAACCCATTTCCATTAGAATCTTACCTCAAAAAAAAGAGAAATTACAACAACAAGAACTGTCCAAGAAATTAATTGCAACAGTTCTGCCTCCTTAAAGACATGACTTACATGAAGATTTAGCCTCTATAGAAAATGGTCTTTTTTTCCTCCTCTTAAAGAAAAGAAGAAAAAAAAAAACCCACCACAACCAACAACCTATTGAGACTTCGAAGTTGCTGAGTCCTTCCCACTCTCTTCTGAAAGCCATTCTGAATAAGGTGAATAAAATAAACTAATATTTACACTTTTATCTTCAGGCTGTGGAAAATGAGCTAGCAGTTTATCAAGGTGATAAATGCTTAAATGTTTTGTTTGTTAGGAACAGGTACAAAAGGTTGAATTGGCAAACACACTGTAAAAAATCCATGACTATCAATAGCTTCTGACTAATTTCCTCCTCTTCCCTTTTTAAAAACTTCATTTGTCCCCCAACCTTGCTTCAGATACCAATGTCCCATGCAATAATTCTACCATTGGCTCTATTAATTGCTGTTTAGCATGAAAGAAAAACACTCAAGACAAATGAGAAAGGACTATTGCCTGATGATCTTTAGAGAAAATGCTGCATCACAGACCAAGCTGACAGCAATTTCTCCACTACTTTATCTATGGTTTTAAGGTCTTATGGTGAGCTTCAGATGAAAAGCCATGCATGCAGTCCTATGCATACCTTATTATCCAGAATTATAAAATGGCATGGTAAGTTTTTAGAGAAAAATTCATTACTTACAAAAATGTCTTACACCACTACTTTTAGTACTTCTCTGTACTAAAGCAATAAGCTCAGAGGCACACTAACTGGGGATGTGGCCTTGGCTTGTGAATGAATACAAGGAAAACAAGGCAACTTAAATCAGAAGCCAGCACATGGAAACCCTCCAGTGAAGCAAGACAGCAGAAAAGGCAGAAACTTAACATTTTCAAATAAGGAAAGAAAAAACCCCACAGCAACAAAGACTTAAAGACAAATTTAAAGCTTTTACTCACAAAGTCATCTTCTCCTTCATTTAAGTTATAGTTAGGCAACATAGCTCCTTCCATTGCAGAACTCTTGAATACACCTTTTATTTTGTTGCCTATTCTGCTGATTCCAAATGATTCTCCTCTCTTCTGTGTGGTCCTACGATTACAGAAGCCAGAGTTCACAACACAAGTCATATTATTACACAGCAGCTCAGCAGGCCATTGCCCATAATTTGCAGATAAGAGAAACAACTCTATAAACAAGTAGCCAATATATTTACAATTCCACTTAAATTGAAATACATTTATGGCAAATTTGTTCTCTGATCGACCAGCAAAATTTCTTGATTACACTTTTAAAAGATATGAGATTCCCATAGGCTTAACCCTGAGCAAACATTAACACTCTTATAGTAGTATCCCAGTAATGCAGGACATAGAATAAACAATTAACTATGCATAACAATTTTGGTTTGACAGCAGAAACAGTTGATTTGCTACAGGCATGCACACCAAGAAGGTCACTAACTCTGTCCTTTTCCATGTACTCATACTTAAATATTTATCTACTCTTGCCAAGTACTGTAAATGGTGTAGTTAGATGCATTTTTTTTACATAAACATCCCAGAATTTTACAAGCATGTATGATTCAAGATATATCTTGACTTTTAAGCATTAGGGACAGACAAAAGGAATGTGCAAGGAGCAAGACTGAGCATGAGAGAAAACAGATGCAACTGAAGAATCTTGGCTTGAAGGGCCAGTCTGACTGAAAGATGAAGACTTTTTAAAGTCTTGCCACTTATGACAAAGCATCCAAAAAGCAACAAGGTATGGAAAAAGAAAGATAATTGGGCAGGAAGCGCACTCCTTACTGAGAGAACAGATTTTATATTATTCTTACACAAGACCTGACACCGAAGATTATATCTTACATAGAAATGCTAGTAATTCTGGAAACAAAAATGTTTCCGTTGAATACGGAATCAGCCTAAGGCTACTTATGGTGATTCAATAAATACAGTTGATAGGTGAGTTAAAAATCAATACCGTGAACTGCAGAATCATAGACTCAAAAGAACTTTTATAGATCACTGAGATTAAAAGTACAATTAGTACTTTAGAGGACCAAAAAATATCCTAAGTGTTTCTTTGTCCTTTAAAACAAAAATTTATTACCTACTCCACAGCAGTACCAACACAACAGCAGAGACCAGCAGGTAAAGCGTGTTCATCGCCCATACACCCATGCTGACAACATCAACTGCTGACTCAAAATGTGCGTGTGTTACTAACGATCTTCCTGTTTATAATTTTACCCAGACTGTGTACATGACTAAAACTGCGTAAACAATCCACTGTTTTTCAAATCTTCTGCTTTTTCTATCTCATATTATTATCAGCTCCAAAGGAGACAGGCACCATCTATCTTACTTATCTCTGCTAACCAAAGATAAGGTTGCTTGGCTCTTTGTAGTCTAAATCCATGTTTGAACAATTTTACTCAATTTTTAAACAACTTATTCTACATGTTATTGTGCTGAACTTTTTCACATTGGGATCCTACCTGAATCTTGTTCAAGCACTTAATCACTGGGCTAGCAAAATTCAAACCTTATTCAAAGAAAACTAGACAGCTTTTCTAGAAGGGTAATACTTCAGACTGCTGGCTTGACTCTTGAAGAAGTTTTCATTATTCCTGTGAAAACTTGTGCAGTTCTCAAGATTTTGAACAAAAAAATTAATTCACACAAGCTCAGACATTTGATAAGAGTACTCCAGGCTCAGATCAGTTCTTTCCCACACTRATCATGCTCCAGCTGAAGGCAGAACACTGCCTGTAACTGCAGTACTGAGCTGTATGGAGCCAGGACTCAAGCTGATAGCTAGGAACCATCCCTTCCTGCCCCAGTGCTGAGCCCAAAGATCACGCCTAATCAATACAGAGCAATCACTAAACTGGAACTGGTATAAAGTGACAAACTAGGATGGGATCTTTTTGCAGGAAGAGACACAAATTCAGAACAACCACTGGTGAGTAAGAGGGTACACAGAGACATGGTGGACAGACAATGCACGGAGAGAACATAGGACTGGTTTGGCAAAAATCCTTGAGCAAGCATGCAGTTCTCAAACCGGATTAGATGAGCATGGAAAAAATCTGGGGATGTTAGCAGAGACAGACAGACAACAGGACGATCAATCTTTTGAGGATACTGAGCAAGAAAAAAAGACAACAAACAAACCAACCAGGTATCAGGATGAAAATCTAATAGATTCACTGGTTAAGTAGAAATAGGAGAAAGAACTTGAGGCTAGGTGGAAGGGAAGAGATGGGACTAGGATATGATCAGGTTCAAGGCATGGGGGGAGAAAGAGGTGAGGAGGTGGCCAGTTTAGAATAGAGACCAAGTCTTTCAAGACCTGTCAACAAATACATATACAAAACTCATTGGGAAAAGTATCCCACTCCCTCTAGTGCTGATCCATGTAACAGCATTACTAGGCTGTCATTCTATAGTTGCTTTGTAGGCAGGGCCCCGAGCGGAAAGTCTACAGGTTCCAACATTTCTGATGAATGATGTGACAACAAGAGGTTGGAATACATTTTTATTTTTTATAAGCTCCAGAAGTCACACATGCATAACATTAAAAAATTACAATTGTTGTTCAGTCTATAGCTGGGAGTTGCATACCAAAGATTGCATTAGTGCCACTGTGCACTGTGGCATTCTTTAATCATCGATGGTTGCAAAATAGTTTTCCCACAGGATCCCTGCCTCATTCAGCACACTGAACAGATCTTCGCAAGTGACCAGCCAGGGCTATGCAGCTGAAGAATGCTACTGTGAACTCCTGCGGGTCAAGAAGTGCCAGACAAGTCGTATGCATCAGACAAGCTAGATACTTACATGCACGTGAAGTCAGAGTACCATTTTCTTTTGGCTGACTAAAATCCCCACACCCAATTAAGAGAAACGCTGAGCTCATAGAGCTGTACTTAAAAATCAATGAACTGCACTTATAGCTCAAGTTCTTCTTATTGCTCAACACTCTAGCAATTTATAACTCAATACACTGAACTGGCACATAAAAAATAAAAAGTATCTATATACCTTCATTCCTAACCTGTAAAATGAAGTTGATAATGTCCCCTCAAGACTCAAGAATGGTATGAGTAATATATGAAATTTCTGACAAATTCTAAGAAAAAGCCCATAACGAAAAAATTGTTTTCTGTGTTTGGATAGCATGTATTTAAAGAGGGACAAATAATGAGAAAACAAACCATTGAACAGCTATTAAGGCATTAATGAGTGACCACAGACTACCTAGAGCAAATTATAAAAAATAGCATATGTTGTAATCAAACCTGTAACAGTCACAAGAAAAGCTGCAGAGAGAACTAATTTGGGGAACTGCTGGTTTTGAGTGTTTGATAATATTCATAAAATGGTTTTATTTGCATGCAATGTTAGGCAATGATCATCCTGGACACAGCTGTGCAAGATAAAACAAGCAGTTAAGTGGATAAAACMAGGAACAGGATCTGGAAATGTGACATGGAGTAAAGGAAATTTTGGAGCAGCTAGCCGTCACAGGCCAAAAAAAAGCTTCAAGTTATGCAAATATATTTCAAAACTAGTAACAACAGACAAATCGTTAACAGCAAACAATATTAATATATTGCAAACTTGTGAAATTAGTAATTAAGCAATTTCTAAACACTTGTGAAGAGGACACGGAGAGTAAAGCTTATTGTAGGGAGAAATGCAGTTTAGTCCAGAGAAGACATTCACATTTTTACAAATAAAATGGGCAGTTAATTGCTGTTATAACAGCTGTGTGATGCAGTCATGATAGATGCAGCGTAACTAACACACAGTATTTATTGAGTGTTAGATAGACTTACCGGAAGTCATCCAAACTCAGGCTACTTCTGCAACAACAGGCACATAAATTACCTCAGAGCCCAGGAGAAAATAACGTTAAAGGAAAAAAAAACCCAAACCAAACCTCAAATTTGACAGACCTATCCCAACAAAACTGAATAGACTTCAACCATCACTACAGCTTAATGAAGAATGTGGTACAGTTAGGAGTTCCTGACCTAAAATCCTAAGGAAGTGAAACGCGAACAGGACCTGCACATTTCGTCACCACAATCTTGGCCTTTGAATTTAAAACCTCAGTTATTGAAACTTTCAAGTCTTCACTGACATTCAGCACAAGCGGCTACCAATTTATAGAGAACGACTTTCATTCTTAAAGTTACCCGCAGTGCCAAACAGGCAGTTAACTTTTTCTACAACCTGTGTTCAGAAGTCATGTAGATATCTAGTTCATTTGGCCAATAAAAAGAACTTATTTTATATAATAACACCACCCCCTACACCCCCTATTAGATATAGTAAAAACCACTATTAAAATATCTTTTATTATTATTATTATTTCACAGATTTTAAGAACTGTCATGTATTTTTGACATGCTACATAACCTGGTACATGGAACCAATGCCTTAGCCATCAACTCAGTAACTTCAACTAAGGTGTTTAAATGGATCAACCATAAACACAGCCACTGCACACATGATTTTAATTCACTGGAGCTACTGAATTCTGGACAAACTGATACAGGATTAAAATATTCAAATTTTAGAATTTGTTTTACAAGAGGAACTGATTCTAAGGCATCTTACACTGTCTTTAGTCTTGTTAACTGGAAACATAACCTATCAAGTTGGAACTGATGGTGACAAACAATTACACTGCACACAACTATTAACAGACAGTTATTTTTTTTGTGGGTTTTACTCCTAACCACTCCCCAAAATTGTTAATATCTTTTCTATTTGGTCCTTTACTTGAAAAATGTTTTAATTTTATTGCTGTCTCAATGATGAGAAATCACGATGCGTCTATTTCTACATGTGGTCATGGTGTGTAGAAAATCAAGGCAGATATACAGCTATCCAGAAGTCTGGGAGTTTATATCACATAATGGCTTTTCTTTTTTTGTTAGACTTCCAACACAGAATACCTTTACGTAACGTAGTAATGTATTATAAATACACAAATATGAGCGAGGGAGAGGGAATTCTTGTCCTCTCTTCCACACACTCAAAATTAAGTCACCAGAATTGGAACTTAAAACATCAGTTTTAATTGGCCACACACATTAAACATTAGGTGGAAAATAGAAGTTACGGAATTAAACTGTTGACAACCACAGCTAGTTATCAAGTTATCTGAATATCCTCAGTGTGACTTCTTTACACTCCAGAAATACGTGGGACGTCTCATCTACTACCTTAGCAGTTTTCATAGCACATTATTTGTCCTATCTGTACACAAAAAGCTATGATTATTTTGTACAGTTCAAAGTAGTGATTCAAACCAGAAATTACACACTAATAGTCACTTCTTCCTACTTCCCACTTGCATTTTCTAGAAACTGCTCTGTAATTTTCTTGTCTTACAATAAGTGAAATCTTTCAACACATTACCCACATGTACATTCCACTGGGATTTCATATCTACTACTTGATCTGACTTTTTAACCAGCAGTATCTATGCAATACACACACAGTACCCCTAGCAAAGCATCAAAGATACGGAAAACAACTCATCTCTTTGCATGTAATTTCTCTCAACTGGAACTAATGCTAGAATAAGGAAGAGAAGGCAGGATAAGGTGTGTGCATATGGATAACATCTGGAATAATTCCATGAGTAACCTTTTTTTTATATTTTTTTTTCCCTTGGCAGTGATTGTCTATACCAGATTCTGCAGACGGAAACTCCAAACCAAGACAAACTACTTGCAGATAGGACCTCAGACAGGACCTCTGTTTCATGGAAATAATCACCAAGGCACCACTTCAGGAAGATACCGTATCTCGTATCATAAACCAGCATATATACTCAGGGCATTCAAATTGGTCTAAAACGTAAAACAGATACATTTTCAGTAATGCTATGGATGCTGTCTGAAACCTAGAGGAATATGTTGTAACAGTCCCCAAAGAAAATTTGTTTATTTTGTAGCCAAAGATGTATTTCAAAAACTCCAGGTAGAGACTGCCTGTAATTTCACCCTTTCTAGTTTGGAAAGCAAAGCACCAAGGAGGTGACCTAATGTTTTCATACTTCAGCTAGATTTAAGAAGTGTATAACAGGATACTTTCAACCCTTGACATGAATAATTTTGGGAAAGATATCAGAAGGCAGATTTAAAGGTCTGGATGAAACCCTGTAGCCATCTTCAACAGAAGCTAGAGTGTGTTTTAAGGTCACCATTCCTAGTGGAGTATCACRTAGGGGAGAAATACAGTTTGGTCTAGCTGCCTTCCATGACTCTTTGCTAAGAAACAGAAGCTTGTCAGCACTGATCTGAGAAAGCACTACGCCAAAGCTTGAGTCCTGGATCTACAAGAACTATAAAGACTACATAATAGATGTCACCAATGGAGATACATTAAAGAAAACGATCATGTAGTTTTTGAAGAACATTAGCAGGAGAGAAAGGGATCTCACAATAATACACCTCACAGTAGGCTGCAAATCAAGAGGGCTGCTGCTAGATGTAACTCTAATGAAAGCAGAAAAAGTTAAATAAATTGCTGTTACTCCTCTAGAAGAGTAATCTAAGATGATAAACACTAGCATTTTCTACAGTACCATGGATCTTATTTCATACCAAGAAAGAAAGCCTATCCAAATTAAAGACTGTCTCACTGAAGTTTTTCTTCTTTTGGCTAGACCATAAGAGCAATTCAGTTGGGCTAGTCTACGACTAAGCCATCCAGCACAAAATGAAAGACAAGAAGTCATGAGACCTCAAGCTTACTCAGCCCATCYCCACAGTGGAAGATCACCCATCCATACCACAGGAGATGCTCTTCTCYTTCTCCATAGGCCCTAAGGAACCTGAAGGTGGTCTGTAAGTATACAGCCCAAACCCAGAAACAAGGCTTCTGATGCTACATTTCTCCAATGAATGGGGAGAGCTGGAGGACAGAAAACACATTTGACCTATGAGAAATGGCAAATCCTCCTTGTCACAACAAGAGGAGATTCCCATTGCATGACCAGGCTGGTTAGATGCAAGGGTACCTATCCCTGTAAGACCTGTAATCCAAGAAGACCCAGCTTTGCACCAACAAAATAGTATTCATCTAGACAGTCAATTAAATGACCACTTTATTTCCATGTTATCTTATTCTCTCTGTACATTTATTTTTCCCTTCCCCCTTCTCAAATGTTGAGATCTAAATCACATTTTAAACTCTTTAATGTAAAGCACTTAAAAGTGAAGAGACATCTTGTATAACATTGCTTGCTCCTTCGGTATGTAATTCGCCCATTAAAAAAAAAAAAAAGTAGAGCTAAAAATTTAGTCAAATTAGCATCAGGCAGTAGCAAAATTCCTAAGATTTAGTATTTTGACACTTTTAACTAAAAGCCAAAGAAAAACACTTAAAGATTCTACTACACCTACCTGTTAAACTTTGAATTGCGTGTTGGTGACTCTGCTCCTCTTAAAAGGTGCCTGAAGTACTACAACCAACAAATAAGGTATCAAAGAAAACACTGGGTTAACTGAGGTAAGGGCTAATATGCAATGACATTGCAGAATTCAGGAAACAAGAACAGAAGCAAAAGGCAAGCTGCCCATAATCTAGTAGTTAGAATATTCGTCTCTAAAAGGACAGACCAAATTGCAATACATGCTCCCAGGACTACTTATTTTACTTTACATAGTCTTGGGATTAAAAAATGAAAACCAAAACAGAAATAAAACTAAAATCTAGCACGAAAATCCATGTCTCCTCCTTGTTAAAAATCAAGCATTTGAAGCATTATAGCTATTAAGGGAAAGATGACCATCAATACCACTTCTGAGAAATATACTTATTAAGAATAACGCCAAGTAAGGTAAGTACCCATTCCCAGGACAAGTCAACATATTCTGCCTCAAATAAATGCAAGAAGTTTAACATGCAACCTGATTTACACACACAAACTCTAAAAGGGACAAGAATTCAGACTCACCCCTGTGTTTCAAGTGTTTCCTATTAGGCGGCTTTAGGCAGCTGTCAGCCCAGTGTGGGCTTTTTTTTTTAAACTTGCATTCAGAATCCAATCATAATACAATCTCAAATGCCTAGTAAATTGCTTTGAATGACCCTCCTGAAAACAGACACCTGACTTTTAGCTGCTGGAGAGCATAACGCTGAAGGTACTTAAATACAGCCTTTGTATCTTTCTTTAAGTACCATTATATTTTAAAAAGTAAATAAAGATATTCTTAAAAGTGTTCTATGTCTATCACGCAGATTACTTTTGCACCAAATTTGCAATCAAAAGAAGGGGTGGAGAGAATTTTGTAATAGCAGTTATATACACAAATTGTTGCATCAAAAAACGAAGAGTTTTTTTTATTCTGTTGATGATGTGTTGAACTAGAATAAATTCAATTCTCTTACTCAGATTGGTCCCAGCTCTGGCATGCTAACTGAAGTGGAAAATGGAGACATATTTTTCAGTTACACTTGCACATGACTGTTGTAAATAGGGTATCCTGAAAAAAAAAATACAATCTTGCTTTAAGACCACTCTTCAAATCTTTCACACTTACCTCATCACTGTGACAGAACATAGGAGTAAAAACGTTCTCAAGTAGAGAAAGTACATGCTCATAAGCTTCAAAAAGACACCTCATAGTTTGAAGTTTCACAACATCCATATAGGGACCTTCAGCAACTATAAAAAGAATTTGTAAATATAAATAGAGACGTATATGGGCATATAAAGTTTGGTTTTTTTCTGGTCTGAGTTTGTGATTGCTTTGCAAGCTACTGTAAGTCTGACTAAAAAAATATAAATAAACTGACAAAACAAGGCTTAAGCACAATATAGCAAGGGGGTAACGATTTTTAAAACTATGGCAAAAGTAAAGATTCATCATATTTAGATGAATGTCTTCACTGTATTACAGAATGCTGTTTAAATTCCAGTGTAAATTATTTCTTTCAAATTCAAACTTACTTCTTTGAATCTCTTCCACAATAAAAGGGTCAAATCTAATTTTGTCAATGCTTTCATCCAAACAATAAGTTTTGTAAATTTTCTGTACTTCCTCATGAAGAGACATCTTTTCAGTATCTGATAGTTCTGGTCGCAAAATTCGGTCATTGAACTCCTCTGAGAAGTAAAGGAAAGAAAATGCATTTGTTGATCCACTTGGCTAACAAATAGCACCTTGAAGCAACCTATTACATCAACTCATTTTCCAGCAGATCTAGTAATTTGTAAAACTTTAAAGTGAATAGAAACAGAAGACATCTCAAAATCTGAGGTAATAAGGTAGCTGCCTTCTTATTAACTATAATTCAGATTTGTTCATAAAATTATTACTAGAAATATATTGCAATTAAAACTAATTATTCCTTATCACAGTAAGGATAAATCCATGAAGTTGTTCCTGGCAGAAGAATGAATCAGAAGAATGAATTTTTTTTCTTCCTAAATTGCCAAGTTGTAAATTGTAGTCTTTTAGCATGATTTCCACRCAGAGCCCCAAAAGCCGTTTATACCAGTCATCTGCCTATTCTGCTGCTATTTCATTCCTAAGACCCAACCCATCATATTATTTTCAATAATATCTTTAATATCAGACTAACTTGAGAATGAACTTCCCCTGACAAAATAAAAATTCTATTCAGCACATCTGCAATCCTACTTGATTTATTGGCCCGTCCCGTTAATAGCATGACTACTGGCTGGAAAGAAGGGAAAATAAGGTAGCATTTGATTAATTTTTCAATTAATAGATAAAACCAAACTTCTTCAGAGAAAGTCTACCAAGACCCTTCTGGGTTTTTTGGGGTTTATCTTCCTCAGTAAGTGCTTCTTATCCAAAATGTTTCTATCAAGTGAAGAACCACCTACAGTAAACAGTTTGGGACAGCATACTTTGAGAAACCTAAACCTCATTCTTTGTTTTATAAGCTAATATACAGACTTGCCACCTATGAGAATGCAAGAGAAGTTTAGAAGGAAGAAAATGCTGAGGTTTACCCAGAAAAAAGACTGATTATTGGTAACAGCCACAGTTTGAGTAACCTTCCTGCTAGAGGAAGCAGCTCTAGAGAGCTCTAGAAGGGTCAGCTTAGAACCCCCTGCAGGTACCACCAGCACTGAAAAGGTAATTGCTTTGTCGTTTTTTGGTGAGGAGAGGAGTTTTTCTGACAAAAAGCCAACACGTTTGGAAGGATTATGAGCACATAAGATGCTGCCTGCAGAGAGATTATTTATATTTCTCTTATGTAATGTTTAATGATTCCTGCAGTATAAGATAAAGTCTGCCTAATTTAATTTCACATCTTCGTGACGTATGTATGGGCTTGGGATATGAAAACACACCCTTTATTTCCTATGCAACATGGAAATACTTGTTTACTAAAAACAAAACCCCAAAAAACATTATTTTGTAAGTCAGTAATTAACTACTAGTTGACCAAAAAACTTGAAATAAATTACTCTAACTTATAGAAACTTCACAGAAAACCTTATCATTGGAAAACAGAAGGCTTTTCAAACAACATTTGTGTAATGGTAAAACTAAATGCATGCTTCATAACCAACGTACAGGTTACTAAATAGAAGGTTTCAACACCTTTAATGTTCCTGTTATGTTTCTGTTCTTTACAGAAATCATAATTTTAAAGCTAAAAGAACATGAGAAGCTTTTCACGATGAACAGCTCATTTTAGTAATACTTCAGTAACCACATACTAAAAAAGGCAGCTATACTTTGTATCAGTGGCCAGAACTTTTTTCTTGTAAGAATATTCTATTTTAAAATGTCCAATCTTTATCAATAAACAGAAATACAATTAAGACCTACAGTCTACACCGACATTAATGTTGCCAAGATCAGCATTCAAGACTCAGGATATATTAAAGTAAGTGAACGCAGATCTTGAAAGGTAATCTCTTGCTTAACAAAGCTGCCTAGTTCTGAGACTGAATATTCACTTCAGCACACAAATGCTTAAAAGCTTTTAAAGATCATCAAATATACCTCAGCACATGCATGCAATCTTACCTACAGTTAGGCAGAACTGCAGCACATGGACTGCTCCTTCCTGTTTCAGGAAGTTCATAAACCGAAATAAAAGGTCTTGCTGATCTCTGATCTCCTTTAGCTCCAGTTTCAGGACCTTAAGTCAAAAATGCAGTCAGCCAATTTTCAAACTTTCAGTGAGTACATAAATAATGCAAGGAGTTGTAGAACAAAAACAACAGGTAAAGTAAAACACTTATTCAAAACAGGAAAGGAAAAAAATGTTGCTTTTGCTTACAGATGGTTTTTTATTTCTTGGCTCTGCAAATTTCTGAAGGAATGGAACCAATGAAGAAGTAGGTTCAGTTGCTTTCTCAGGCTGTAGAAAAAAAATGACAAGAGACAATTGGGTAAGAAAGCTTCCTTAATGGGTGAACAAATTATTACTGTTTTAACTTTGTCAGTACTCACTGGACTATCATCAATGAAGATCAGCAGCAAATGGTTGACAGTGTCCTGCAGGAAAACACAATACAAAATTACTATTAAAGAAACTCAACAAATTAGATGAAAATCATTTCACTACTATGGTATGCCCAAGTTTAAAATTGTGAATATATTGATACTTAAAAAAAACCCCAAAGCTTGGCAACACATGTTTGAGAATTAACCTTCAACGGTCTCTTCAAGTATTTACAAGCCAGGGAATTTCTGAAGAGACCTGCACAGAAACATTCTTTACCCAGTAGAAGAAAGCTCTACAAAGTATGTTTACTGTTAGTGCAGATCTGATGAATTACTAATACTTCCACAGCTACAGTACTTCCTGCTTGCAGCTAGGTGATACCTTCATAAGTATTGCAATTTTGCCTATTAAAATACATGCATAAATAAAATCAAAGATGGCAGTGTTGTATCTTTAGAAATAAATGCCCTCTTATTTGCAGAATTAAGGACAAAAGAATTTATTTCAATACAGTGCAAAATAGGCTGGTTTACTTACACTGCTATAAAGATACCTACAGCAAGAGTTCAAGTAATTGAGCCCTTGTTTAAATGTAGTTATAGCAATTTGAAGGTGCTTATACTGGCACAGCATTCTCCCATTTGACAGGAATTGTAGTCCTTCATTAAAAATACATTCTTAAGAGATCATGCCAATACTGTATTTTGTCGGTTCAGTCAGTTAAGCACTCAAACTAGTTATAATGAACAAACAAAAACATTGGTCACAAGATTTCTTTTGCTTTTACCCGGCCTACCCGGTCAAAATGCACAGCAAGTCAGTCATTGTGCGTCATTTGCTTTACCACAACATACTTAGTAGGAAAACAGTAATACTGAATAAATTAAGACTATTCCTGTGCTCCAAAATCTTACAGGATCAGCTAAGAAATCCATTGAGGGAAGGAAAACAGAACCAGGCAGGATCTCTCTTATCAGAAGAGCCAGAGATCTGAAAAGGGGGGGGRRAAAAAAAAGAAAGAAAAAAATCAGAACCAGGACTAGATTACATAATTAGTTCTAAGTGAAGTTTCCAATGCCGTTATATTTTACTGGGAAATATTTTAGTATTTAATAATTCCTTAAGCGTGCTAGAATATTTTTAAGACCAATCAAAAAACTCATAAGCAAAGGGATAAGAAGGAGGGATGAGGAGGATGACTTTGGAGTTCATTCTTTCACTTCCCAAAATTATTGTGCCACATAGTATGCAGATACTATAAAGAATACAATTCTAAATAATTTCTATACCTGCACTCTGTTGCCTTGGGGGGCAAAATATAAGGAAAAAGAAGTTCAGTAAGTTTTCTTAAGTAGTGAAGTTCATCTCTTCGGCTTCTCAAAGCAACATGGAGTTCTGGTCCATATTCTTCTAAAGCAGCTTGCTGTAAAAATTCTGCATTTTTTACTGCAAGTAAAAAACAGTATTACGGGTTGTTTCAGCTTTTTCTTATTGTGAAATAAGAGGYGATTGCTTTTCATTTGAACTAAAAAGTTAATACTTTTAGTACATGTACAACTGCCAAAGGGATACAATGTTGAAACTTTACAAAAGAACCTTGGCTTAGACTTTGAAGCCTGGCTATGTAAAAAGAAAACCTCACATTGAAATAAGAATTCCTTCACCAAACAATTGCAGTTTGCATGGTTTCCAGAATGTTTTCTCATTTATAATTGTTAAAGAACCCAACATCCTGATTCTTCTAAAAAACCGCATTGCCCAAAGTCTGCCTCTACTTGCTTTTTTCCCCGACCTCCTCCACGGTCTCCCACTTACTGGGCTTCTACCTATTGACTTGCCTACAACACAATTTGAAATAAACGTAAACTTAAACTTTTATTCAATCCTGTTATACCTGTTTCCTGCTTAGAACATTTAGAAACAAATGTGAAGGAACATATATTTTAAACACAACTTAAATCAAACCAAAACCACCATGGGGATCTGCAGGATTGCTGCCTCTTGTAAGTAGCTGTATGGAGTTGAAAGAATACCTGCTTTATCAGACTGAAAACTATACATATTAATTAGAAGCAACAATGTTATATTCCTTCAAATCACTTCAAAGGCAAGAACTGAGCTGTAATAAATCACATCTAGATGCACTAGCAATTCGGCACAGCCTCATGCCAAGAACCACACCAGGCACAGGTCAGGTACCTAATACATACCCGTTACCTAGAAGGTTAAAGCTTGTTTCCAGCATATTGAATTTAGTACAGAAGCCTGCTAGCTCGTCCTTCGCAACCAAGAACCATGATATGGGGGATATCAGCTGATATGGGGGATGCAGGAATGTATATTGCCTGATAAATCTGCCTAGTTGGTGTCACTAAAAGCAGAGAGGAGGCATGCACTCTTCTGGCAAGRACAGGTAATGAATCATGGAGGTGTCTGTGCAAATAGTGAGGAATTACTAAGAGACGTAAGGGTAAGAAGAGTAGGAAAAAAGGAAATGCCCCCTAAAGCAATAATTTGAAAAAGTATTTAGAAAATAAACAAACAGAAAAGGCTAGGCTCAACTAGCAACCAAAGCAAGGCCTGAAAGCTGCCTCTGAATCATGTATTACAGTGGCTGATTTAGCAACGTTTACTACAAAGCACTACTAAAAGTCATTTTCACCTGCTACTTCACATTATCTGCCACCGGGAAACGAGTCTTTTCCTTTAAAACACCAAAGAAAATGACTATATTTTCAATGCCGTACATTTAAAATACAGTTCTTGGCTGCTGAAGAAAWGTGTTTCCAACTTCACAGTAGAAATCAAAGGAAACATGGAATTTGGCATAAACAGCACTGCAAGATAATCTAGTATCTTGAAACTGTTGTTGTGCCATGAAAAACATCTAACATGATCACGCTATGTCTCGTTATTCATGTTATTCATTACCCACTACTCACAGGACCAATGGCATATATTTATGGATATCAAGCAGACGTTTTGAGGGAAGGGAGGAAGAGTTCATGACTCCAGTGAAAGTAAACATCTATACTTAAAAGTGGAATGAAACCACATTTAGTAGATACAGCATTGTGGAACACAGCCAGTGAAGAAAATTAAGATAACTATTTTCCAACAGCAAGTGTTCTATTTTCCAAATATTCCTTCAATATGCAGTTTTAATATATTTTTTACATTAAACTTGCAAAGATATTTTTATTTGGATAATAATTGAATATGCTACTGCTCAATGTCTCTCTATGGCTTATAAATATAAACCTAACTTTTCAACATATTGAACAACTCCACTAACTGCTCATGTTAGTGTGCAGATGTGAAATCATTCTAGCTATAAGAGTTACGGTTACAGTACAGTGCACAGACATGCAAATCCTTTCACTTCTAACTGCTTATCTGGAATACAGAGTAAAAACTTCAAGAAGCATTGCTAAATGATATTGATTGCTCTGAATAGACAAAAACCACATTCCTGTTTACCATACAGAAAAAGAAATCCAGTATTTTCAACGTGGGGAAATGAAAATCAAAACTGAGAGATTATTTGTACTGCAACTTTTTCCCTATTTGTCTTTGCAACCTCCAGATGAAAAAGGCAAAAGGATCACTTTTTTTTTTTTTTTTAAAGAGAAGGCAGTGAGGATGAAAAGATTTAGCAAATATAATAACAAACATGCAAAAAGAAACATTTATACTTGCCCTTTGAAACTGACAACATATGAAGTCTTTACCTTTCTGCCTGGCCTTGGCTATCACTTCGATGTGTTTCATTGCTGCCTTGAGCATTTTCTTTGTTACAACAGTTGGAATATCCACCTAAAGAATAGTTTTAAAATAAAAACAGAATTGTTCTAGTTTTTTCGCCCAAAATTTATTACAGACAACAACTATCAAACATATTAATTTGCTTATGTGTCCCCATTCTAACCATAAAATGAACCCTTAAGAAACAACCCATGAATTCTCTAGGCGAATTGACAGTATGCTCATTCTTCTGGGCAAAGCATACAACATCATGTAGAACTAAATGCCATACCATTTATTGTCAACTTGTTCCCATTATGATTCTTCCATTGCAATAATTATAGTAATACAGCTTGATTTCCAAGTCACAGTATATGACATCTAGTTCTACATGAAGGTTTGACCACCAACAAAAGCAAGTTAACCACGCTCTTCTTCTAGTACTTGTGTACCATAACTCTCAAGAATCATGTCTACAAGGACTAAAAGCAAAGCGAAATCCTCCTCTCTATGTATATGCAGAAAAAATGTCCCATCTGAGGTCATGGCAGAACCAAAAGAAAATTTGAGTTACTGAGTCAAGAGGTCCGTTAGTGCCAACAATGATATCATATGATCCTGCTCACAGGTCAAATGCTCCAGCCCCAACCATCCTGGTGGCCCCTTGGTTGAACTTGCTCCACTGTATCAATGTCTCTTTTGTAACAGTGAGCCCCAAACTGGATGCAGTATCCTAGATGCCATCTAAAGAGCACCAAGTAAAGGCGGATAATCACTTTCCTTGATCGATTGGCTCTGCTCCTGTTAATACAGCCCAGGATACTGTTGGCCGCCTTTGCTGCCAGTACACATTGCTGGCTCATACTCATACCATGGGGCCAGGTCCTTTGCAGCAGAGCTTCCCTCCACAGCCAGTTAGTCCCCACCCTGTACAGTTTCAAGGGATTATTCTTTATCAGCTGCAGCAGTTTCCACAGAGACTTATCTAGAAACTGATTTACACTTTGCATGCCCTTTATTTTAAGCAAGAGCAAAAGACCTCTTAGAGAAGCAGAAACATGCAGTTGCAAATGTTCAAAATTTAAGACTTCTGAACATGTTTTTGTTCCTAATGGATTTTGTCCCTCAATATTAAGTCAAATAAAGACCTTAAGTAATGAAACAGAAGCATGAAAGTTCTTCTTGCCAGACAAGGAAAGAGACAGTGTAATTGCAAAGGCCAGAGCTGAGAGAAAAGTTGTTTTTTTATTCATTCGTACAAGGAAAATAGCATGTACTCCTGCACACCCTGTAATATCTGAGGTGCACAGCTATGACCTGACCTGACCTGGCCAGCCCAGACAAGCTAGTACAATTGACTAGAACTGCCTAAAAGTAACTAACTAAATTAAGGTCAACTCCTATTTACAAGCAAGAAAGTAGGAGCTTCTGCTCACCAATGGAAAACCCTGTCCTTTGAGACTCACATTTTAACAGTAATTTCAATAAATCAAGAGTATCCTGTGGAACATAGGGATAGGGGATTGTTTATTCCTGCAGAGGTAAGTCAAAGAGCACAGCAAGCAAATTGTTATCGACACTGTAGTAGATTCTATCGACTTTTGACAAAAATTTCAACCAGATGTAGGGCTATTTACACCATATTGTACAAAGGGAAACTCTTCACTTTCCCTTCAAAACCCACAACCAACCCAGAAATGGCCACAACAAAGAAAATCCAGATTTAAAAAAAAAAAAAAAAAAGAAGAGAGAGAGTGCGAGAGTGCGGGAGGGAGTGAGAGAGAAGTATTTCAGCATATACTTAAGAGCTGACTGGCCTGAAGTGCTTGTTACTTTGTTCAACAACCATGCCTCAAAAAATCCACCTAGGCAGCCTTAAACAGAAAACAACGGAATTCTTTTCACTGAAGCAATTAGTAATTCTAAGTCTTAATTCAAAAGCAGAAGATTCTTCGGCAAAAAAAGTATAAAGATATAACCTAAAAAAAAGGAAAAAAAACAGTCTGTTTTTCTTACCCACAGTAGTTCCTGAATTGAAAAATTTTATCTCTATTAGCTAGAACTATTGCTTTCAAGCATTTAATAATAAATTCAAATCAAAGTACAGCTGTTTGGCAAAGGTATAAGACTATTTTATTTTGCAATCAGTGATGAATTTCTCCTCATATGAGGTTATAAAGGACACTATCAGAGCTGAAAGGCTATAAAACATTCTGTCATAACCCTTTTCAGCTAACTACTGAAGCTTTAAACTAGGGTTCCTAAAATGACAAAAAGTTAGTATTTTATTTGCAACTTGCATATCAACTCTGGTTTCTATGCACATTTCCAGTAGTATATGCATCACAGTTCCAAAACACAAAGTTACTATGAGTATCTTTTTGCTTGAGATATCTGTACCAGTTCACACAMAGAGACAAAATAAATTACATTATTCTGTAGGATGAATACAAATAAATCTACACATTTGTAAAGAGAAATGCATTTCTGTGATGGCCTTTATTTTGTAGTTCCCCTAACAGTGCTTAATACTTGTACACGTCTTGAGATTTTGTTGCACATATTGTCTACCCAGATACATAGAATTTAATACATTAAATTTACTTCATCACTGCTAAAGGCAGAGTACTCTAAGATGCTAGAGCTGATCTGAGACAACACGATTAATACCTTATTACATGATCGATAGAGACATCATCATTTTCTGAATCAACAACGGATCTACAAACAATGCAACTAACACCTGCATGTATTACAACTCCAAATTAAATTTTAAGACCTTGCTCTAGATTTTCACTTTGAAAGATTTACTCCACTTTCACACCTCCATATAATGTCTGCACTACACAGACATTTCCCAATCTTCCCCCATGTTCACTTTAAAAAGCAACATGCTTGAGTTAGAGTAAACAAGAAAGTCATCTGGATTTGATATATAACAAGGACAGAATCAGGCTGTTAATCAGTCATGACAGAGTACATGTACAACTTGTAGCTCAGGAAATATTGCTGTTACTAAGGAGGGGAAAAAAGACACACATTTATGGTAGTTGCTCCAACAGAGGGGCCAGCACTGAGTAAATCTGGAAACTGAGTTAGCAACTCTTCCTGCTTAGAATAGCCAGAAATTTAGAAGCAGTTCCTGTAAAACAGACTTGAAGCACTCTACAGAAAACAGAGTATAAACACAGCAAATAAAAAATTTGAACCTTTAGTCTTCAGAATGTTTCTTAAGAACTACATTAATATAAGAACCATACCTGTTTTAATTCCTATAGTAAGCTATTCACTTAACGACAGTCTATTCTTTACAGACAATGTAAGGATCTTGTCTGCAATCGAAGTCAAGCAAGCAGAAGCTATGAGACAGGTACACTGCTAACCATTTTCTAATAGTACTTTTTCAATAATTCTCAAAATTGTCTCCACTTGGATTAAGTCACTAAAAGACAGCTAAAAGATCACCCCAAGGTTTTAATAATGCCTTGCACTGGTGTAAAAAAATAACCCATTTGCAAGAATCATAGAATGGTTTGGGTTGCAAGGGACCTTCGAAGATCATCTAGCCCAACCCCCTGCTGTGGGCAGGGACATCTTTCACTAGACCAGGTTGCTCAAAGCCATGTCCAACCTGACGTTGAACACTTCCGATGATGAATCTTCAAAGTTGGTTTATAACCAGGAATGGGATAAGCTCCAGAAGGAGGGAACAGATAACGCAAAGAAGAAACTTAGATGGAAACTGCCTATACTCTCTGTAAGACTGGAATCGCCATTTTAAAAAAATTAAAGAACTCGCTACAGATGCATATCAGTTATTTCTGATGGAAAAACAACATTAATACCTTTACGTCACCTTACCTTGTGAATTCTCCGAACTAATACAGATGCAAAAAACCGCAGCGTGCCTCTCAGTTCATCCACTGAGGATTCATCATCAGTAATATTTCTGCAGTGTTGTAAAGCATGTCATGCAAGAAAACAGAATAAAATACATTTATATTAATCCAACCACAATACATATGGCACTACTAAAAGCGGGAATAAGAACATTCAATGGTGACACTTCAACTGGTATTAACTGAACTGAAAGCTACCAAGTGCAGGCAGATTAAGCAGTCTTCTATTCGAGTAAAACACACAGCATTCCCACTATGTTTGTGCACACAACAATGGCTTAAGAAGTATGTCAGTAAACTGGAATTATATACCAATTCCTGCTCTAACATACTGTCTGTATGATTTTGACCTAGTGAAATCTAACTTAGTTTCCACATCTGTGAATGCTTCCTAGTTCAGTGGCATGAAGTGAAACCGAATTAGTATCAGCAAAGCCTTTGGAATAAGAGTACTGCAAGCACATACTTAAGCTAGTCAAAATCAGATTTTCCATATTGCATACTACAAGACCTTCGATACTCCAAGATTTCAAATAAGTTTCTTCTTTTTTAGTACAAATCTGGCTTTCTTAACCTGTTTTGTTTAAGTTTTATTATAATATTGATAGTTTCTCATGTAGCTTTTAATGAAATAGTTACATCCCTTGTATTTCAGCTCAGCCTCTTCCAATAGAAAACTTTCATTGGTACTTTTTCAACAGTTCTAAAACTTAGAGGCCATTTAATACAATAATATTCTCTTTTTTAAATATAAAACCGGGCCTATTTCTGGTCTAAACGGAGACTGCCATTTCCTAGAAGGAAAAAGAAAGCACAGCACAGGAAACCAACAAATGACAGAACTTATTTTTTGAAAAGTTGATCTACTTTTTATGTAGCATGAAATGTGAAACCATCGATTACACAGAAAACGAAACAAGAACCTCAACCTATAGCCACTTAGAACAGAATTTAAATTATTTAACGTGGTTTCTGCTTGGAAACAAATAAATAAAGAAGAATTTAGAGAGATTCCCAAATCACTATGTCAAAATATCATCTAAACTTATTATCAGGCTTGCCAGTTTCCACCTGCTGCAATAAAGTATGTTCAGTGAAAAATCATAGTAAAAATACTTAAAGTTGATTCAGGAAGAAAAATACCTAATTCCATGTCTTTTTTGGGAAACTGAATGAAAATGGGAAATATGCTAAGTCTTAGATGCAGAAACTGCAACTAAACTGAGTGGAAAAAGACACCATGATAACAGCATTCCACAAAATGCAACAGAAAGAATAAAAATCTACCAGCATTTAAACATATATGGACATTAGAGTATGACTAAAGATATTGGTAAAACTGCATTATAGTAGTTGAGTAATGACACTACAGAGAAAGTTACATCCTGTTTTAGCTAATGACCATATGTAAAAGCCATTACAGTTTTAGGTAATAAATGAGTTTGCATATGTAGTAAATGCAAACTTTATTTGCATTAAAAAAAATCAGTACAAGCAACAACAGTACATTTGAAAAATAAAAATTTTATGCCTGTAACATCATTTTACATTATTCAGCATCCGATTTTTTAAAGCAATGCTAGCCTGGGTTATATAGCATTCAGACGCATGTTGAAGATGAATTGCTAGGTACAGATACTGGTGACCTGACAGTCAAAGTATGCAACTAATTGCATGAAAAAGCACCTCAAAGAAAGCAGCCTGGCGTAAGGAATACAACCATCCTCCAACAGCTAATCATACACAGATAAGAATACTGTAGGGGGAGGTTTGGTTTGTTTTAAGATCAGCGGCTGACATTTTGGAAGCAATACGGTTAGCAAATACCCACACTGTCAAAGGAAGCCAAGGGATTAGCAAACAAATTGTATGACCGTATTGCTAGTATTTGACAGACAAGAAGATACATGAAGTAATTTGGACCAAGAAGTTGTTATTTTATTGACAATTGGATAACCAGTATCTTGGCTAATTCTACTTGGACGTCACTTTATGCCACGTACTTTCACAATGCACCATACGTTTCCAAAGACATTCTTTTAATCACCAGCAGACTGAAGACTGGTGAAAAAAACATCAAGAACCTGTAAAATCTCAAATCCCTAGTGACACAGCGGAAGGTCCAAACAACTCGCTTGGAAACATTTTAAAAATTGGCTGCATTTTCCCAGAATTCGAGGAAAAACTTAAAAACACAACTGTCAGCATAATGGAGAGATTTGATAAAAGAAAAAGGCTCACACTGTTAATTGTAAACAGTTACTGAGTCCAACGTCTCAAAAGAGATACACCCAGCTGCTATCCCATGCAAAGTCTTATGGGATCTACTGATAAATGAAAACCATATACAAACACCAAAGTGATTTTTCTTTCCTGTGTGTCAATTATTCTTACAAAATTTGGCCAACTCCTATCAAAAAGATGAAGAAAATAAGTTGCAAGCTGATAAAACTGTAAAGCTATGGTTTGTAACTCAACAAAAATCCTGAATTCTTCTTGYATTACTTGCATTTAAAATAGAAGCAGCTCCATATGTGAAAACACTGCTTTTAGTCACTATCGAAGAAAAATGTTTTCATAGTAATGTACTACAAAAATGTAATTACTGGGTTCTGATCTAATCTGAGAGAACTGGAGTTGCAGTAGCATCAATGACCAAAAAAATTTAGTAAGCATAGTGACTCATTCAAACTTTAAACTCTCCTATTTAAAATGAGGTTGGTATAAACAAGATATATAGTTTTATTGTACAGTATACAGCATAAGCAATAGACTCAGACCATTGTTTTRTAGCTCTGCAAACTTGGATTACGTACAACTATGCTCTATTCTTCTCATATAATTGAAAAAAATTCTTAAAATGCAAATATTTAAATTTAACCAGTATAAATACTTTGAAAAATACCAAAAAAAAATTGCACATAGGTATAACTACCTATTTCAGTAGAGTTCACTGGATTTAAATACTGACCTTCATTCCCTTAAACTGATCAAAGTTTAGGGATTTTGCCTCTAAATTTTAACCTGCTAATAAAATATTACAAATTCTTACACAGTTTATTAATGAAACAAACACAAAACACAGCTTTTCCCTGCTTATAGCACTTTATTTCCTGAGCAACAGATCTGTGATTTTATCTTGCAACACACATTTCTGGTAAGCATTACACTGCCTGGGCTTCTGAGTGAGATACGTCATGTTACCTCTCTAATGTCCAGAGTATGCAAGGTGCAGCAACGCAGCATCAGCTGGCAGGGCACAAAAAAATAAAATAAAGTAAAAACAAAAAGGAAAAAAAAAAGGTAACTTCTGCACAAATTCCAATCACTTGAAAGGAGGGCAGCTAGAGTAAGGAATTGTGCCCAGACTTTTCTGCAAGGGAAAGCAGCAAACTGTTTTACCAACCTAGTCTGGCAAGTCTGAATTGCCTGCTGGTGATTACCCACGCTGTTAAATAAAGATAGTCTGGATGCAAAGGCTTCTGATTTGGCTCTGTGAACAATTATCCAGAGTCAGTGAGCTTTGTTAGCTCAGAAAAAACATTTCATGAATGCAAGAGTCCTTTCTCCAGGGTGAGCTGAGCTATGCAAACCATGTAGGTACACCTAAGTAGGAAAGTCAGAACTAACATGCTCTATGAGATAGACCTGAAACGGCTGCACACAGACACAGTTCAGGCCTCCCTGCGCGACTGTTGCTGGAAATACAGGAAAGCATAGAAACACCTGAATGTCTAGAGGGAATGAGACCATTTCTACCATTACTACAGTTAAGCTGAAACCAGTAAGCCTTTCGGGACCAAGTTGTTTCCTGCAGAATTACTCAGATACCACTGCACTATAGCTTGCTGAACTCCAAGTACTTCAGGTTCATGGAAAGCTTATTAAGTCTGATAAGCATGGTATGAATTTATGGAGCTAGTTCAAAATCCGGAGGTGCAGCCATGTAAAAATAAAGACAGTGCAGGAACATCTATACAGCTCACTAGAGGGCAAGATGTAGCAGAATCTAGGCTGGCTGGCTCCATACAGAGTGTATTTTGCACTGCACTTCTAACCATGCATAATACTACCCCCACCATACAATGTATTCCAGACTTCCACTGTCTTGGATGTCAGAGATGTAATATGTGGAATCCAAGTTTCCTTGTCAGTCCAAAACAGACACTGAAGACATCTTCCACCAGCCAAAAAATCCTATCTAATTTCAAATTATGAAATACAGAAGACTGTTCCCTTACATTTGTTACTTTATCAAACAGCTCAATGGAACATGCTCAGTCTAGTTTTCTGTATTTGAAAGTTAAAAACCTTGCGTTTGCCAACTTGATCATTCACAATACACAGTGCTAAAGCTCCCTCTGCTGTTTGCATAAGCAGTTAAGTTTTATGCTTCAGTGTATTCATCACACAAAGATAGATGTGAGACATGCAGATCCTGGCCACAATTAAAAACCAATCAGGCAAATAAGTCTGCCCAGAAAATTTTAGATCCCAGAGAGGCACAAAAAAAACAGCGTAGCGTTAAAGAAAAAAAGTATAAATTTTTTTTAGCACAAAACCGAACCTTTCCATCCGAAGTCAAATTCAGAATTAAGGCAAAATGTTGTTAACACACTGATGCCAGCATGATCAATTAAAAATATTTTTAGTATCTTCTTGCAAAGTACTTTGAAGCACTAATTAATATATGAAGGTACAAGGAAAAAAAAATTTAGCCATAGTCTTTTCTTTACACACTATTTTAAAGTTATTTACACAGTACTACTCTATTCAGCTCAGCCTAACGACTCACTGCCTTAAAACTCAGCAAATCACCAGATGTTCTGCAAGAAGGTGGCCACAACATGTATTCAAAATACCTTTTCTATACTAATTAAAAGTGGAATTTTTTTAAAAAAAAACTGGTAAGTGATTTTTTTTTTTTTTTTAAGCAATATGAAAGATCAGCATGCTTCTAATCTGGAAATAAATTTCGGGGGGGGAGGGGAGGCTGAGTTTTTACACAGGTTTTAATCAAGCCATGCGTACTTCCAAGTAAGAGTTATTAGAAAATTAACATATAGAAGTGGGTTTAGGATGAAATACAAATTTCAGAACCACCTCTATCATGCCTAAATTATTAAAAGATCTGCCCTACTCTGCTAAGAGACAATAAAATGATGAAACTGTAGCACTTAAAAGTGCTTTATATTTTACTAGAGAAAAAGAAGTGTTTATTTTCAGGTGACTATTTCTTAAACAGTTTGACAGATATTTATGATATTCAAAAATAGTAACTTTTAGGTAAAGCTCATACCTGTACCATGGATAAATAAAGTTTTCCAGCACCAACTCAAGCACCTGTGCAGAACAAAGACAACCACATTACAAAATAAACAGTTTACCGTAAATCCTTGTTAGAAGAGTTAAAAATACAAATACCTTCCAAAATCCATAGAACATAATTCATACATCATAAAACTTTAACTTACAAATGTGTACATTGCGATCCTATTGTGAGATCAATCATTTTGCATAATAATCAGTACTTTGGGCAAATAGCAACAAAGTGATGGTTTCATCAGATATCAACGTGAAACGGCTGCCACTAGTACAATCGACAACGTGAAGCACAGTGCCATGGCCACTCTGTTAGGTGAGTGCTATGAAAAATGTAATCTTACCTCAAACAGCCCTTCCCTAATTTTTCAGATCAGTCCCTGTTCTTTTCTGATGTAGCGTGGAGTCTCCCACAGGCACCGCTACCCGTCCTACACTTAACACACACTTCCATCGCTTTTCATCCAAGCCTCCACCTTTTCCAACTCTCCCTCATCCTCCAAGTGGGACAGTTGATCCAGTATGCTCACCACTCCCAAAGAAAGCAAAAGAAGAATCCTAAAAAGCARTTTGTAGGAAAGCCATTCTGCTTTCTCCACATCCTGCACCACAGCTTTCAAGAAAGCCTGCCTTATGGTCCAGCCATCTCCTGAAGCCCCAACCAGAGCACTTCCCAAAGTCCTTGTCCTACATGTATCCTCACGGCTGCCTCTCCTGTTCCTAGCCCCTTGTATCCCACCTACATGGATCTCTGCAGGAGAATCTTTTCCACCCTTTTCATCAAACCTGATCCTCACAGGCCAAACCCATGGTTGCCTTTTCCATCCCAGAAAACCTGGGTTAATCAGGAAGAACCAGTGCTGTTGCAGCCATGTCACAGGCACACCCTGGTTCAGCTTGGCTTTCAAGGTCACAGCAGGCGGGGAGGTGACAGTCCCTGTTCAATCAACAGGCTGCCACCACCATATACAGAAGGTGTACTGCTAGCCAGACTGCAGCTCTGGCACCTCTCCTTACAGCTACACAAAAGTTTCAAGGAACTGTTACGGTCCTTGCACCACGATTAGCAAAAAGAAAACTTCTGAAGGGAAGGGGGAAAGTCAGACAGTGCCAAGAAAAAGAAACAGGAAGGAGAAAGAAGGGTGAAATTTTCTTGAGATTTTTCCTCCTTCGCTATAACCCCAAGATACACTCCACACTACTGCCTCCTCTTGCAGTCTATCCCTCAGCTGGAATCACTGCTTTAGAGATGAGTTTGTGCTACGCAGCATCAATGCTGATCAGCGTAGTAAGAGAGAATACGCATGTTGCTACATGAGGCTGCTGTGCCACAGCCTTTTTAATTCCTCTCAATTCTTCAGACTTGAGCAGTTGATGAATACTCTTTTTCTGTCTTCCCTACTAAGAATATCGCCTACTCAAATTTTATAAGACACTCTCCCTTTTGCAATTGTTCCATTTCAGTGATTTTCCTCCCTCTGTTTTTAAGGGTGAAGTAGAAATTCTGTTCCTTCACCCTCTGTCTGGAAGGAAKTTTTCCAGTTTGGGATAACTTTAGATGTCTGTGTTGTGGACCATACAAAGTCATCAATGTCTTTTCTCCTACCCCTATGTGCTATAGCAGTAATAAATCTTGAAACTGTAATATGATCATGTGTTGCTGATAGATAGGTAAGCTAAATGTCACCTCCTCCCCTAATCTCATATTTCCATTAAAAGCAGGGTGGAAGGGTGGGGGGAGATGACAAGAGATGCTTCACTTCCCAGGCCAGAAGAKATCAAGAAACCCCAGAGAATCTTCTTTGGAAGTTAATCTTCAGACAAAAGGAGGGAGATCATGTCCAGCTCCAGTCAGAAAAGACAGATCATTGGCCTTAAGAGCAATAGATCAGACTACTCAAAACGATTTCCCTGATGCCTTCCATAGCACTCCCGGAATATAAACCACCAATTTGCTCCACAGAAATCTCAGTCTCACAGATATTGAAACATTATTTTTGTTCATGCAGAGTTTCTAACAAAATAAACCTCTTTCAGGGCTCAAACTGCAGACTCTCTGAAAAAAGTGCCTTTGAAAAGCAAATGCCTGCAGAAAAATCCATATTGTGCATCTATCTATCAAAGGATCCCTTTCCTTTCTTCCTCCACTTTGCTATGGGCCTCCCCATCAAGAGCAACGACAGCAGACCATCTTCCGCTTGGAGTGGAAAGTGCACTTGGACAGCCTTCAGGCACAAGACAGTGTACTCAAAGGGAGTACAATGCACTCCTCTTGAAAGAGCTTTCTTTATCCATGACTACTACTTCGGAACTGAAAGCGTGTCCGTCAGGCATGTGTCACTGCAATTTCAGTTCATTAGCTGCTAACATAACTTGGTGGCATTCTCTTCACTTACAGTCCAGAGACTCCTAAAGCTGCTAGAATTGTTGCCAACAGCGAGAGATCTTGTTCTTATTGCTAGCTAAGCCAAACATGCTAAGCATGGTTCTGAGAATCGTCTTCCTGTGGTTATTAAATCAGCAAGGAAAGAAGGAAAGATGCAAGACCTGACGACCCATCCCACTCTGGATAAGGTCTCCTTGAGATTCATCCCATGTTTGTAGTAACTGACTTCCACTTGAACCATTTCACAGACTTGCCAGTGTTTCTCTTGCTATCTCCTGCTTCCACAACCACACTGTAAGGGCAGACTTTATGGTAATGCTTCCACAGGACAACGCCATGCAGATAATCCCACTAGCCAAAGACCTAGAGGCAGTATGCACAGAGACAGACAACTAACTCAAAATACACTTGAAGTCCACATATCGCTGGTCCCAGKATCGGAGGTCATGACCCATTCTACTAGAACTCAAGTTCTCTATATGGCCTTAATAAAAAATGCCTTGATCCTGGACACACAGAAAGCAGTCCCTATTTGCACATTTACTAAACACATGGCATGGCAGAGGCAGTTATATATGATGCTCCATTGCACCAACRCGCTGTACTGAAGCTAAGAGAGAGCTACAGCGTGAAATCATCCATACTACAAAATACAAGCACTCAAGGAATAATACGTGATTGACTGCCAGTAACTGGAGTTCAAGGCATATAGTTCATACAGTTTTCCCATGAAGTCTATGAGCCCTCCAGACTATACCAGTGTGATTCTGTAACTCAGAAAAAAAAMCCTGTCACATCATCCACCGCACCTTTGTAAAGCTCTAGGAAAGCAGGACACGTGTACCCACTTTCATTCTAGCAATACCAACAATATTATTCAAGCTTAATTGCTCACACTACGCACACATGCCAACAGAGTAGATAGGACATCTCAAAGGATGACAGCTAATGATAAGCAATTTCCTTTTCTGTAAAGTATTACTCTCCAGTTTTAAATACAAATGATGAGTCATCTCATTTAAAGCCTACCTATTTTTCAAGCATTTTGCAAAATGACTGGTTCTACTATGTGTGAGCAGTTTTGAACTGCAAAGAGATTACAAGTGTAAAACCAAATACAGCAAGTAGCAATATAAGCAGCAGCTGAAGAAAAAACAAAGAGAAATTATTTTCTAGCACGCACTGCAACACTGCAAGCTAGTCAGTCTACTGCTGCAGAGACAAGCTTTCTGTGGACTGCCATAGAACAGACCCCAGTTGTCAGGACGAGGAACTGTAGAGCTGAGTGATGAATGATTCAGTAGCAGGTCAGAACTACCAGGCCAAATTAGATTAGAAAGGAGCAAGAATTTGATAAGTAAACCACAAGGACAATTTGAAAAGCCTTAAAAGACTGTACAACTAGATAGCTGAGACCACTTCCTGAGGGTAGAACAAGCGATTCCCAGTAAGAAAGCATGCAGGCCACTGTGTTGCTACAAGAATTCAGGACTGGCAAGGAGCACATTCAGACAATAATTGATTTCTTCTCATGCATTTGTCCATTTCTTACTTTTGGAAAAGGAAAAAAAAAAAAAAAAAAAAAGAAGAGATAAGATTCTGGTCCCATAATCAAGTCAAGACCCTGAAAACTTAAAAATTACAGAAAAATTTGTGAGATCAACAGACAGCACCTTGATCCACCAAGGCATTTCTTTCATGATGCTGATCAGGAGTAGCTGAGCAGCTTTCCGCAGATTTCACTTGCAATCATCCCTCRCATACCAAAAATGAGATTGTAGGGAAAAAGCTGAGTTCATTAACTGAATAAAAGAATTAAATTCTCCTTTATACAACCTGTAACACCTGAAATTATATACAACATAAAATTGACCAACAGATATCACATCCTAATTCAAAAAGAAAGAAAACATCGGGGAAACTAACATAAAGCACAATGGATTAGAAACTGGAAACAAAATTATACTTACGTCACTGCACCGTTTTTGCGCAGGATACAGCAYAAACTATCAAATATTGATAGATGCATGGTTAAGGCAGTTTAGAGTTCAACTATAATAATAAACATAATTGAAGGGGGAGGAAAAGTCCAAGCACAGGTTTTTCTTACTGTTCTAAACCATATACAGCAGCTAGATAACCAAAACAAGGCTACAAAAGATTAAGAATTTGTGAAGTGAGACAAACTGTCATCGCAATCCAAGAGACAAAAATCCATACTTGTGAGAAAAACTTGGATTTCTTCTGATTCAAGAGTGTATTAAATTATTCTGTAAGCACTTGAAAACACAAGCTTAAAGACTATACAACTGATTCAAATTAGAAACATTTGGAAATGAGAACATTGCCAAAATTCTTCAACCTGTAAAGGAAGAACTAGAAAAACTAATCCAGAATAAAAAAATCCCAGAATTATTCCAAGTATTTGAAGAATCTGCTTTTCAGAAGCAGGCTGCACTCCACACTCCCTTGGAATCTCATTAATCTTAATTCAGTTCTCAGTGTATCAGCTTCCCTCTAATGTACGACTAACCCACAAAAGAAACTAAGAGCAGTCTCTCTTTCCAACCGTATGCAGGCTATCCAATTCCAGGCATGCATTACGTGCTGCAGMCCCAGAGCAGATGATCAAGAGGAATACGGTGTGGGCAGAACCCCTGCTACCCTTTTAACCAGTACAGAAGAGTTGCAATGGGGAACAACGCAATGAGATTTCTCATTCCAAACAGTATTGTACCCAAGTGAAAATGGTGGCTCAGACAGACTGCCTGTTTGGGTCCATCAAAGATGATTACCCTGGCTCACTGTCCCAGGAAGGTACAGAACTCGGGTCTGGCACTTCTTTCTAGTTARGCACCCAAAGAAAAGAAAGGAATGAGAAACGTGGCATAGATATACAAAAGCCATGTCTACACTGCTAAATAAAGCAGGGCCAGGGACATGCCACTGAAGTAAAAAGAAACAGCAAAGAAAAGTCCACACTACTTTGGTAAAAGCAGAACAGCAGAAATCAAATACAAAATGCCAATGTGTATCAACACATTTTAAAGATCAGTCTTAGAAGATAACTGTAGTATCTACTCGTATGTCTTATGAATAACATACTACAAAGAACTTTTTTAGCATTAAGTTCCCATTCAAGCTAAACAGGAAAATTTCCAGTTCTTCAGCATTTACCACATCCTTTGGTAAACTGTCACAGCTATTTGCTACCCAAAATTCTAAAAATATTACATGCATAGAAGCATTTCTTCTACATTCTATTATTAAAACAAGAGGTTTACAAAAATAAGCCTATTGAAATGATACTCAGCAATATTGTTATTTTAATACACTTGAGCTCAAACTTATTAAAAAAATTAATAGATTAAGTAATTTTAAAACAATAAATGTTTCCTTCTGAAATTGAAGAGGAAGTCACTACATTAAACCAAAGGAAGTCAACAAGTTTTAGCTGTGTTTTTTTAAAAGCACTCCTCAACTGTGCATCCCTCCCTTCCCTTAAGGTTTTCATTCTTTTGCTACTCTTGCTGTGGGCCATGCCCAGGACACCATCACACACAGCTGAATTAAAGTGTGAGCTTATACCACAAATGCACGTAGCTTCGACTTCATACACCATGTTGTTAACTGTGAGAGCTGACATGCAGGAATCTTCTCACTTCTGAGATGCCAATTGTTCATCCTCCTACCACAGAACTCCAAAGTTGGAATTCTAAATAAATGGAGATTAAGCTACATATGTGCTTGTGTATTTTCCTAGCTTTAAAAAAGGACACATGATTATCTATTTAGCTGGCAATATATTTCATCAATTACCAGTCAAGAGGGAAAAAAAACCCAAACCCAAAGAAAAATTGCTCTTCAGACAGCTCTTTTTAAGGAGAAAAACAAAAAAMCAAAACAAAATTCCTGATTTACAGTCTTATTAAAAAACAGGTATTTATGCTATTCTTCTTTGAGTAAATCCACTAATTTCTTTTTCAGACAGATTTTGTTATAGCTTTGTCTGATGATTTTAAATAGCTACCATCACATTATCATCTTCATTACAGAAATTTTGTAGCTGGAGCAAATCATCTCTTAACCTCTACTTCAACAAGCTAAGCAGGGTGAAATCCTTAACTTTTCGAGAATCGGACATGTTTAATTATAACTGTTCTTTCCTACATACTTCCCAATTTACATAGATGTTTATTCTATGTTCTAGGCACAGGAACAGTCACATCTCTGTTAACAAGTAGGCCATCTCGCCCCTCTGCTTCCAGCATGTATTCTTTAGATTTGACTTTTAGAGAAACAAGTTAACATACATGGGAAGTACATCTGAACTATCTACTGAACCAGAAGTAATAGGTCCAAGAGATATGTAATCAGAAGTCACTGAATTTCAAAGTACTAAAGAAATGAAGCAGCAATTACCTCTGAGAGTGATGCATCAACCTTGGAAGGCACTTTCAGATCAAGCCATGGCTGATAGTTTTCCAGAAGCAAAGTAGGTCTGTAGGAGAGCATGGAAAAGCTGATGTTACAATATTTAATTGAAAGTTTCCTACTGCTATGTGCAAAATGTAAGAAATACTAAGCTTACCGGTGCCACGTATTTAATTTACCTGTGCCTCTTGCATTTGACCTTGCCACATACAGCACAACTGTGTCCGTGGGGAAATAGCTCTGGCAATTCTAATTGCTAAGAGAAGATATTTGGACAAGTTTACATTCTTCAAAATGATGACTCTCTTAATATACTGATACATTCTTGAATTTCCTTTTAGAGTAAACAATTACTGAACAGCATAAAGACAAAGCTGTTCTCCCAGCAGGAAAACAAGATAACAAAGCACGGTATGAGAAACAGCTGAACCMAACAGAAAAATCGCTTCCGCTAAAACAAAGTTTGAGGAGACAGACACCCTTTCACCTCTCCAGTCATCTCCCTGTACATCAGTTGGTCTAATAACAGACCAGCTGGTTTCTCTACAAAACTTGCCTTACTCATAGCCTTGAATTATTGTAACTAGAACATTTTTACTCCTACGAAATCCTACATTAAACCATTTTAAGTTAGAAAACAGCAATTTCCTTTGGGAATGTTTTTTTCCTTTGAAATACTGTACCACTTACAGAAGTTTGACTACAATCAGCAAAGAAGACTTAACACTGCTTGCCAAAGGAAGAGCATCTTCAGAGAAGAAAAAGCCTCAACAAAAGAGAATACAATTACATACCTTCTCAATTACTTGCTACTCAAATGCCAAAAGTGAAAAATGAGTGAAGCAGAAAATAACATCCATGAGCACTCCCAACAACTGGCTTTACAGCCATATGTAGATATGAYGGGACTATGCAGAAATGTATGAAGAATCCAAAGCCTTAATCATTGTGTATTTGCTACAAAACATCTATCAGTTGGTGGATGCAAGCTGTATTGATGTGTAGTATTTCTGAAAATAGCTAGAATTACACAAGAATTGCTACCCAATATAAATTCTTACCGAATTTAAAAAAAAGGCACAAGAATGTTAAGAGACATATTTACCTTAGGTTTGTATTTTATTGTAAAAAGAATATTGGGCAAGAGGGAATCCGGTCCCAATGAACAGTAGAAGGTGACGACACCAGCCACAAATGACCAGAAGATCATTAAAACGTGAAGATACCTTACAAATAACCAGGAAGGACATATTACTGCATGACAAGGTACCAGCGCCACACCGGGCCGGGCCGGGCCGGGCCCGGCTCCCCCGCCCCGCCCCAGCCCCTCCCGGCCGGGCCGGGTTACCGGTTGAGGAGGAGGGTGGCGGCGCCCAGCCCCAGGAGGAGGCAGCAGAAGAGCGGGTACTGCCGGCAGGTCTCCCGCAGCACCTCGGCGCCCCGCGCCCGCTGCCGCAGCCGCTGCCCGGCCGCCCGCAGCCAGCCCATGGCGGCCGCTGCCCCGCGCGGGGCCGGCACGGCAGCCGGGGCAGGGGGAGGCCGAGCCGCGCCGCTTCCGGTCCCGGCGGCACGTGACGGCGGCCACGTGACGACGACCCCGGCGTCACGCGGGCCGGCGGCCGGGGCGGTGCGGGCGCCATGTTGTTGGAGGGGGGCAGCCCGACGTGGCGGCGGCGGTGGGAGGTGGGTGAGGCGCCCCGGCCCCGCGGGCCAAGAGCGCGGTGCGGCTGCCGGGCCGGGCGCTCCCGCCCCTCTTGCCCGCTCCCGGCGCCGCAGCTCGGGGGAGGTGGGCATCGCGCTCCGCCCGCACGCGGCAGCGCTGAGGCGGCCGGGCCGGAGCGGGGCGGGGGTGGGCGGCCTTGGGCTGAAGCTAGAGCGCCCCGAGGCCTGCGGGAGCCTCAGCCTTGCTGCGGGGGCGGGGGGCGCGCCCGGCAGCTGCTGGCCCCACCGCAGCGTCCCGGGGCGCGGCGATCGCTGGCGGGGAGAAGCGGCGGCAAGGCCGGCCGCGGCTCGCGCTTCTCCGAGGGGAGAGGGGGAGCGGAGGATGACCGAGCTCCCAAGCCGGGTCGAGCTTGGTCGGATCGGGGGGAGCAGCCGGCTCCCGGAGAAATCCTCCCAGCAACCCTCCGGTGAGGCGCTCGGGTAGCATTTCGAACTCTGCTGTGTAACGTACTGTGCTAAGCCCTGTAAATAGAAGATCTTTGGTGACAGACAGCTTACGTAGTTATAAATACTTCGCTTCTGGACAACAGGGGCTCCCAGCACCGAGAAGCCAGAAACTGCTACATCTGATTAAATGCTCTATATTTAGATGATGACTGAACTAAATCATTTAGTGACTGGGACACTAAAGCCGTATAAAATTCTTTCAAAACTTCATAATTGCTTGCAAAGAAAAGTAACAGGGTAGCAAATGTAACAGACTCCGCCTTAACATCAGTAAGTATACAAGGTTAAGACATTGAAAATACACTAATTCTGGAATGTAGTTTACTACTAGCAAGAACAATTTGAAACCAACTTCACGTGAATAACTGCCTTCAGGTACAGTGTAAGTCACAAGCTTTCAAATTACTTGAATGCTTTCAGCAACTCTAGTTATTCAGTCTTAGGAAGCTCAAAGTTATGTTATATGACACTACTGGTTATGGGGAGATTAGTTCAATGGACAAAATAAAAGTGCTTAAACAACTTCTGGGAAATGTTACTGATAGGGGGGCTTCCGAGTTGCAAACATGAGAAAGACCTGCTCAATGAGAAGTGCCTGCTTTTATTTTTGAGTTGTTTTGAGAAGTTGCTGTTGCCTTTTATATGCATTTGCACTAGCCCTACACAGGCATATTTGGGCAAAGGATGAAATACTTCTGTTCAGAAGAGTCGTGTTTACAAGTCTTCAGTGAAAACCCCGCAACTACACTGTTAAGGAAAGTCAGTATTTGCAAGGTGAGTCAATATCTAGAAATCAAAAGCTGAAAATAGCTTTCAGACTCTTCTCTCAGATGTTTGTCATTTTACGCAACACTTCCCTTGACCTCTAGAGCAGATGAAATGCTGTAGTTTGACTTCAGTATGTTGACCTTTCTCAGAGAGCTTGGCAAAAGCCCAGGGTCAGATTGAATTTCTTTAAGAGTGTCTGCACAGTGTTATTTCATGTCAGTCCACATGTTTTCTATTGGGGAAAAAAACCCAACAAATAAGGTGCATACACACAGCAAATCTCCATACAGTCTATCAAGAGGAAATTAATTTTCCTCAGATGCATTTTTTTACTACCTGCTTACTTTATCCTCAGCTTTACTGCTTGTGATTTTTAGTCATTTATTTTGCAATGTTCTTAATAAGGAGTAACACTTAAAAATCTGTAATTCTTAAAATAGTTCATAAAGTTATCACAGCATCATGTATCTGTAACATAGGAAGTGACTTGCACAGCAAACCAGCAGGAACAGAACTTCTGCTTCATTTGTGTTCTCTACTCTGGGTGATTTGTAGCTTTGTTGTTCAGGGTTATGTTTGTTTAGTGTAAAATTGCCACATTCACATTTGRCACTAATTGTACCTTATCATTTGAGAAGCTCTGTGATTTCCTTCAAGTCACAGACTTTAGGTCTGCTGGGCAGACACTACAACCACCTGCTTTATCCCACCCTGCTCATTCTGCCAGAGACAGCAGTGTTAGCATTGCACATCACCCCCTGTAACCCTTGCCCCTATGACTACTCAGATTGTTCTGCTACACTAAAAGACATAGCTGAGGTTTGTTTCCCAACAAAATAAAGTGTGGAAGAACAGAAGTGAAATACTGACAACACCAAGCTTTTCAAAATTCTGTTGATTTTATGTGATAAATAAGAACTTGATCTATTCCCTGGCAATAGCAAGTCTTTCTCTCTTCACATAAGTTCTTAGGAAGATTCTCTGGTTAACTAGAGAACTGAAGGAGAAAACGTGCTTCTGGAGATGGGCTCTGAAGCAACATGGCCAGGACTGGGTTATTCTGGAAAGCTAGATTTTATTTTAATATTTAAAATGTAGAAGGATCTTTCACTGCTCATTCAAGTCGTCTTATGGAGTCAGTTCTCCATTTTTTTTTTTAATAGCAACAGAAGATTGCATATTCTAGCAGTCAGAAAATACATCAGTGTAGATTTTTCAACATAAAGTATAAAACTACATTTGTTACTGCATAATATCAGTTATAAGGCTGAGATTCTATTTACCAAAGTGCTTTTTTTAGCCTAAAAAAAAACTTGCTTGTTTTAATAAACCAGGCAGTGAACCATAATACACAGCTTCTCACCAGCTGACTGCATTTAGTTTACTCTGCAAGTCTGCTTTTGCTCTCCAGTACCTAAAAAAAAAAAAAAAAGTCAGTCTGTAATATCTCATTTTTAAAGCATTACATACTTATCTTTCTCAAGGATTCAGTTATCCAGGCTAACTTACACAATGTAATCCTTCATATTTACCCATTGAGGAATTAGTTTTCCTTTATAAGTTATTCCCCACAGTCCATGATCATTTTTGTGGGCCCTTTCCAGAAGTTTAAATTGAAGGCTTCATATTAACCTTTAACTTCAGCCATTTAGCAGAAAACTTTAAAGAAAGTTCTTTTTAAATATTGAGCAAATAGCTAAGCTTAAAAAAAGTGAAACTGAAGTTGGTGACTCAGATCCCAAGAAAATTAAGCATTAGTAGGCACTTTAGACTTGACTTCTAGCTTCAAAACTTAAAGGGCATCCATCAACAGTTACTGGTTTCAGTCTGTGAGTTCAGATAATTTAGTTGTATGCAAAAAACCATAAAACGAAAATTGGCATTTAGTAGTGCTTCTTGGGCCCTTCTGTATTGAAGGAACACTCAAACTTTAGGGGAGAGTAGAGGCTGACCATTTGATACACAATTGGTTTAATTTGGGTAGTATGATAATTATCAGTACTTAGGTAAACAAAATTGGCTTTACTGTTATAAATATCACATTCATTTGTCTGTTAATGAGTTAATAAACTGTTCATGGTCAGATTTATGGCATATGGGAGTCGCTCCCTGCATCACTCACACAGACCCGTTGCTTGCCAGCTGGATGGGAACGTGTGCTGCCAGTGGTTGGTGTAGATTCTTAAATGTGCCTCCCGGACTGCCACGTTGTGGACCATATGTTGACCCTCAGTATTTTAAGATTAAAGCAAACTGGATGAGGAAATGATAACCTGGGGCAAAAAGTACCTGCTGGATACAGTGACAGGGGCTTTGGATTCCCAGATAAAGTCCCACATGAGTTGTCTTCTAGAAGAATGGGGGAGCAAAATGGCAGGTGGAAGGGAGAAATAGTTTAAAAAAAGATGGGTGACATAGTTCTCAGATGATGGATTAGATTGGATATTGGAAAAATTTATTCACTGAAAGGGTTGTCAAGCAGTGGAACAGGCTGCCCAGGGAAGTGGTTGAGTCACCATCCCTGGAGGTATTTAAAAGACGTGTAGATGTGGTGCGTAGGGACATGGTTTAGTGGTGGACTTGGCAGTGCTAGGTTTACGGTTGGACTGGATGATCTTAAATGTCTTTTCCAACCTAAATGATTCTATAATTCTAAGATTCTGAAAGGTCACTGGTCTCCACAATTGCAGGGGAATGAACTGCCAACTGATATTACACAGATTAAAAACGTTTTTGTTTGTTTAGAAACAGATTCAGCAGGCAATTGAAGGGCTAAGGGGTTTCAATTATAACAGGCCACCCAAAATTCATCATTACTTTTTTGTTTGTTTGGTGTTTTCTTTTTGTTTGGTGTTTTTTTGTTTGGTGTTTTTTTTTTTTTAAAGAGACTGTAAAATACAATTCAAAATACAATTCAATTAGAAGACCTGAAAATGCCTACCAGGCTGTGTTTAGGACTGAAGCCATGAAGTGACTGACTGGCACCAGGCAGAATAAAGATTTGCAGGGAAAAAAAAGGAAAGGAGACTGTTCTGGTAAGGAAATTCAAGTAAAAGAACCCACTTCAAGTGACACAGTTTCCAGAGGGTCAGTTTAGTATGCCAAACAGGAACAATGCTGGGCAAACCAAAGAGGTGCTGCCAAGCGCTGAACATGTTAGAATTTCACTGGGACAAGGAATGCCCATTTGGGAAAATTGGGAAGGCCCATTGGGMAGAATAAAAAAAAAATGGCAATGTGCTAGAGGCAGTTTTTCCTTGAGGAGCTTGTAACTCTGAAGGAGAAAGKAAAAAGGGTCAGAGCAACACTAGTATATATACAGAGCTTTTCTCCAAGTGGTTTACATGAAAAGGATTTTTCCRAATACATTCTTTCCCAGACTAGATACTGGAGAGAATTTAGATATTGGAGATGAAAATAATTTTTTTCGTCCTGTCATACACTAGAGTTTATGGGACATTAAAAGAGAAGGATATAGAGCAAAAGCTTGAAAGATGGGTGTAGAAGATGACTATAGACAATAAAAAAGAGGCCTGCAAAATTAAAAAAAAACCCAACCAACAAACCAAAAACCAACAGCAAAAAACACCATTAAGGAATATGCATAAAGAGAGACACTAGACCTGTACAGGAGACATTGGAAAAATGCTTAAAGAAATGAATATTATGTTTGTGGCAACATTTGGCAAAGGTATAGTTTGTGGAATTTTTATATTAGTTCACCTGAACAAAAGATAAGCTCTCTGGATATGCACCTTAATCTAGTATTAAGTGAGGTAGCTGAATTGGTTGGTATGTGCAGGGGGAAGATCTGGAAAAAATAATTCCTTCCAAAAACCTAGGCTGATCAGAGAAGAAAGAAAAAAAAAAAAAGGTAGCTGGATGTTAATTTGTAAGAAAAAGTTTGTGAAAGAAATAAGGAGCTGTACCAATGCACACAGTTAAAACAATGCCATAGCACATACTTAAGAGTTCAATCTAAATAAAAATTAAGCTGTTTACTTACTATGGGGATAAAGAAAACCCTGCCCTGGATACACACTTTATGAAAATAGCTATGTCAGGTCCTGAAGGGAATTTCCACTGACCAACTCTGAGGTCAATAGGGAGTTTGAGGAGGAACTTGATCCATGTTCCCTTGTTTCAGCTGAATTAAAAAGTGTCAAGAAAATCCTTGTAAGATGACATGCATTTCTGTTAAATCATTGCAAAGTGTTGCAGCACCTATGCCTCACAACTATGATGAGACCTGGAGAATTTAAAGCTAGTGTAAGTTTTTCATCACAGATACTTGATGGATTCATAGAACAGCTATATTGGATCAGCAGAGGTTCAACTAGATRAGCATCCTGTTTGTGATGATGACCATCAGGGAAAAAGTTGTAGAAGCATAGCAAGAATATAATAATACTTTCCCAGAACATTCTTTTACTCTGATTCGCAGTCTTGGGGATATCCYGAGAAAGAATTTTCATAAGTTTCAAGTTGCTTTTTGAGCAGCCATGAACTTTAAACATCCACAAAAATAATGCAGCAAGGCGTTCCACCAGTTATTTATGCTTGTGTGAATGAAGATACAGCTCTTCAAACAGTCATGTGTTTAATTTAGTATTTTTTAAGAGATGGTGAAAAATCGTTCCTTACTCAGCACAATTGCTGCTTATCATTTTATCAAAATACTTTGGCCACCTGAGCAAACTGTCATTTCCAAAATGAAGATTCCTGCTCCAGTGAGTTGTTCTTCACATGAGCGCACTTTTGTACCTTTTATCGTCTTTGTTGTTCTCCCTATCCTTTTCCAATTTTACCATCCCCTCTGTTTTGTAGTGCTGGAGTAGGGACAGGCTGCAACAGGGGGAACAAAACCGTTCAACAAAAATAGCATTCAAAATTATTTTTATTAGTAGAACTAGTGCCTTCTTAAATTGTTCCATAACTATTTTTTGCCCCACCTCAGTGTRTTTTAACCTTTTTGCTGATGAAGATTTATGATCCTTTTTTCCTCATCTGGACACTACTCTAGTTTTTGATGGACTCACTTTTTCCACCTTAGAAGAAAAACAGTGGAAAAAAAATCCTGACCTAAAGTCTTCATACAGAAAGTTCTAATCAACACGCACAACTCGTCAAAAGTGGGAAGAAGACTAATTGTAACTAAAGGCTGCTGTTGTAAGCCAGCTTGTATCAGAGTAAGCTTTCTACTGATACCAACATGTCCATGGTACGTGCTGATAAAGACCATGTAAACCCAGATGTAGTGATGAGATCTGTGGGGGTTTTTCTGGTGACTGGTGAGCTGGTATCCTGAAGCCCATTGCTTTAGCTGCTGCGGATACAGCAGTAAATGCCTTGAGTGTTTTTGTCAGGTCAGAGTATTTTTAGTTCAAGCAATCAGTTTCTCCGACAACATGAAGTATGTAAAAGCAGTATAGGGTAAGAGTTAAACATTATCACCCTCAAAGTTATTTGTGCTTCAGTTCAGTCTTTCATCAAACACTCTACAGGAATTGTTACAGAACCAGTTGTATAACCAGGATATTGTTTTGTTTACCATTTGTTGGCTGAGGATGTATGGAATCAATTTAACATTTTCCTCCGTTTAAATGATGTACAGCAAAAACTGAGGCATTTTCAGAATGGTTAAAGAGAAAATAAAAAGCAACAGAACATAAATGTTACGTTTCCCTAGCAAGACTATTGAATATATGACAAAAGCAAAAAAATTATGATTTAAGCCAACAGGTAGAATGCACAAGATGATACCATGAGAGAACCTGAACATAAGGCTATTCCTCCTCATATGTAAGGATGAGTTTTGAGGCTTTTTGAAAACAACTTTTTGAAGCACATGGGCAGCTTGCCTGTATTACTTATTTTGTGGTATAACTTGATCATATAGGTCCATAGTAAAGCTCCACTGCAAGAGGAATATGGTAGTTTTAATGAGAGAATTTAAGAAGTGGGGCTCAGTACCAAGCTCTGCAAGGCCAGGCTTCTTTACAGCTCATAGCAGATCAATGCTATCTTTATCAGACAGCTGCCCAAGTTCCTGAAGGTATGCCAAACCTTCCCTTCCCCACCCCCCCGCCAAATGCTGGCATATTTAATAGTAAAGTGATGTATTATTATATACCACTTCACCTCTAGCACTGGCATTAATGGTGCTTCTATAGAAGCAGACAATCCTCCGTGGGACCATCAGGAGACATACCTTGGCAGGACAGAAAACCACAGCCTCTCTTCCGGAGCAGCGAAGAACAGTTACTTGTGATTCCTCCAGATATTCTGCAAATCCTGGTTATGGTGCACACTTGCCATTTGCATGGTGGTCTTCCCTAAAGTGTCCTTTGGGGAGGGAGAGTGCATGCTTAGGCAGGTAAGAGGACTTTCAGYTGTTTGGAAAAGGGACAATTTGTGAAATCAAGAAACAAGGACTATGTGGAAGACCTAGCTAATTTCTGCAAAACTCCATTACTTAAAAGTTTTGCTTTGCTTTTTATTTTCTGTTTAAGTAGCTAGTATTCTAGTCAGGAAAGGCATTGGAGCTAGTAAGGTCTAATATTGTATGGGTGACTATTATTAACACTCAATATTATTCTAAAACTTCCTAATTTCTGATTTGTGACTGAATGACTTGCTACTATATAAGCTACCTGGCTTACCTTTGTCATTCTAAGAAGTACAAAAGAAACAGTTTAAAATGCTAAGCATGAAGCTTTTCCTCTTTCACAGATACATACGTATTTTAAAGTCTATATTAATAAAGGGGCATTTTAATATGAAAATCAGCTTACCATCTTTCATATCAAACTGTAAGGAATAACATTTTCTTCCCCTTAAGAAGCTGTGAGTCCRCCAGTCTGATCTTCAGTTTGGGGTATTCTCTGTAGGTCCAGTTTGTAGTATTCCCCGCCCCGCCCAGGAGTTACAAGTAAAGATTGAGGTCTTTCAGATTTCAACAGATGCACAAAGATAGCTTCTAATACCACACACAAAACTGGAAGGCCTCAGATAGACCTCAAGTTGGGGTCAGTGCAGTTCAGATGCAAGAAGGAAGAAATTTTTCCTTGAGAAAGTAGATTTTGCTTCAGAAGATATCAAAACGGAGAAAGGATTCTCTAGTATCATCCACGTTCCTAGCGGTCCATATACAAGCCTCATAACCATTATTTATCTAGGACAAGTAGTAAGTTCTCCACTGATCACCATTCAGCTTGGATATGATAAACTGTAGATCAAGTACTAACCTGTCACCATACTGTGGCGTCCTGTCTACATCCAGTGTTTGTGGGATATATTATGGTCAGGAAACTTGGAATACGAGTCAGTCTCAATTCTGAAAAGCCCACGTATCTGGTGTTCTCCTGGACCACAGTGGTGGGTGGGGACCAAAGCCCAGCTGTGCTCCCCTCTCCATTTTCCCCTTCAGTTGTTTGTTAGATCTGGAGGAGAAGTCGAGCTACCTATACAGTAATGACTCTCTCTTCTTCCCTGAAGCCCAAGGGCAACAGTAAAAAGCCAGCAAAAGAACAAACTTGAAATCATGGATTATCTGGAGGAACAGTTTTGGCAGTGAGGAGACATGGAGTTAGTGTGTTTAGTCCAAGGTGTCTTAGTTCAAAGCTGCTCACCTGAGTTTCACCAAGAACTTAGAACATGCATCGATCTCCATTGGATGCTCACTTCGCATTACAGTCAGGAATGTTCCCATCTCCCACTGAGTCTTCAGAGATGCTGCTCACCATGCTCACCTGCAGAGAAAACGACAACTTTTCCCCACTGAAAGCTGTCTATAAGAACAAATATATCTTCTGTATATCCTGAGTGCTGATGAACAAGATATAAAGCCTTACCTATACTTGATCCTCTTTTAACTCAGTGAGGAGAGACCGTCCTGGCAAACTAAAATTTAGCAAGTGTATTCTATTCTACCTTACCACATTCTTTCTCCAGCCTTCTCCTACTTTATGATCTGATACAGGCTTTTGCATTTGACAGCCTTAGAATAAAATTAATATTGTTCATTAAGAAAGTGTATTTTCTTGTATTAAGACATGTAAGCTCTAGCCTAGACTTGAGGAAACTGAACATCTTCAGACAAAGTTCAGCAACCTTCGTACTGGCTCTTAACTCTCTCTTATCTTGAATGTATCAGAATCAGAAATGAAGTATCTTCATTTCTGAACACATGAAGACCATCTCCAGTGTAGAATACACCTATTTGGGCTACCTGCACCACCAGGTCTTCAATGAATTAAAGTCCTGGCCCGGGCCAAGAAACAATCAGCCACTTCTCTCTCTCTCAGAATGCTGGGCTTGTATTGCACGCTTTTCCAGAAAAAATGCAACTCTGTACAAGAAGCTGGTGTACTTGGGAGCTCTTTGGGCCCATCCTGAATTTGAAATCTGCAAAGGGGCTGCTGAGTTGGCATTGATTCACCCCAGCTTTACAAGTGGAACACCTATTCTCACTTTGTCCCCTGCATGAAGAGACATTCAAATCAAGACTTCACATGCAAACTTTGCTATGCACACTGCATTCCCTCAAGCATCGCTCAATTAGGAGGCATCATCAGGCCCTATTAAAAACAGTTTTTCTCCATCACCCTACTTTTGTCAACCCTTTAAGGGATTATTAAGTGCAGTGAGTGGCACACAGGTTACACCATTAAAAAGAGATGGAAGAACTCCTCGCCTATACTGAAAAAAAGGTCCATCTTTGGAACATGTATATCAGACATTCAAGACTGGCTCTTGCTCCACTGGAGCCGAGACTATTAGTTCATCACTTCAAAACAGCAGGTTTACGAACAGCAGCTCTAGGACATCACTCGCCTCTCAGAACAGGACATTTGAAATAGCAGCATTAGGCATAGTAACAGGGTATTTTTCCCACCACCACCACCACTTTTATATTTTGCTGTGTTGGAAACCTCCTCCCTTACAAGGATACTTCCAGACAATTTTCTTTTGAAATTTCTACCAAGGTAAAGTGGCCCTGATGATTACGACAGCCTGGACACCATCTTCTTACCTTTTGACATGTAATCCAAGGACCCTGTGTCTGCTTTCGACCTGATGTTTGAATCTGGACAAGATCCATCACCTGACATTCCCTTCACATCGTGCTGTGGCTGCTAGATGGTGCCTGGCTTAGAGTGTGCCTACCTTCCACAGGAAAAGGATAGACTGATTAATAGCAGGAAAGATCCTACAAAGCTGTAACACAGCTAAATGAAGTTGTTCTATGTTGTGGTTTGCCAGGTTCTTTCCCTGGCTATTTTGCCTTTAACCCTAGACTACAAGCTTGCCAGTAGTGTAGTTCAGGCACATTTAATGGCTGTCTTGTGCCCACAGGTAGGCTATTTCTTTCCCCATCCCTTCGTTTTCTCAGGGAGCAAACAAGAATATGCTTTGTAAGAGCTTTCCCAAGTGGGGAGTGTTTATTATTCTATCGCTCCTAGGTCAACCTTTTAAATACAAGACAAATGTATCCTTTGTATTCCTCCAAGGAGGAACTTCCCCAGTTGTCATCACCGCTTTAGAAAAAAACAAAGGTATTTGTACAGAAGACCCTGTACGTTTTCCTTTCACAGGAACACTTCTTACCCTTCAAGGTGTCCAAGTCAAGACATGTCTGTTGTTTTTTAAACTAAACACAATTTTAGTTTATTTGTGAAACCTAAGATCTCTCTACATCATTTTTAAGATGTGATTGAGAGGCAGAAGTTCCAGTATTATCACATTCATCTCACTTGCCCCATATCTAAGAATTCAACACCTATCACCTATTTAACCTGCATGCCCTTAGGAAGTGTTGCATATTCAAGTCCTCTCCTAAACACCTTTCAGAGATGGGGGAAGGGGGGTGTTGGTTTTTTTTTTCCAATATATGCATTTTTGCTAGATACAGGGATTCTAAGATAGCTTATCTGTTTAATAGCAGGGCCTTTCTTCACAGAGTCAAAAAATTACCGTGATTCTAAAATACATGCCTTGATTACTGGGCTCCAACTACACCCAGCCATCTGGATCTTAAAACCAGAATTGCTAAGTTAATGTGTCCTTTTATCTTTAAACTGCATACAGAATTTGAACCTTACATGTTTTCATCTTTGTGTATTAAAGTAGAAAAAGGTTGCTTCAACAGGACTTATAAATTTAAGAAATGCTTAAAACACATTATGCATGACTGTCTCTTGTTCTTCCAGAGACTACAAAAATTGGAATGGATCATCCTCTACCTGCAGCTGTAGTGGAGTTACTATCCTAGTTGTTCTTTACTAACTCCACAGTAAAACTACAGAGGCATTTTAGCATACTTCAGTACCAAATAATCTGCTTTAGCACAGGCCACCACTGAAGGTAGTTTGAGCTAACCTTGCTGAGCTGTGACYACCACCTGATTTATCTCAATGCCACTTGTACCCATGTGGCGAGTACACCTTAATGCACCTCAAAGCGCATTACAAACTGTGAGGCTTCACTTTTCAAAAGCTCAGTCGGCAATGCTTTTTCACCACTGATCTGTATACTCCTTGCTCATTACTCAATGAAAGCAGAAAGAAGAAACTCTTTAGAAATGTTACACTGAGGACAATAAAATGTGAAAGTTTAGATACTGCTATTAAAACAACACTCTCTACTTCCTATTTAGAAATCTGTGCTGATTTCAACAGTTAACCTAGGAAAAGGCTGACTACCTCAAAGAAGCAACTATTGGGTCTGAGACTTACTGATCAGTTCATGCCATACAAATATTAAGATCATTTTCTTGGATAGAAACATGACCACCTGAATGGCTCAGAACATCAACAAACCAAACTCTGTATATTTCAGATTAGTATACCATTACAAAATATGCAGTGCCATTTATTACACCATTCCCATCGTAAGATCACTTCTATGCAAAACCAAGTTGCAAACAACACACACACACTCACACAAGGAAGTCACCTTAAATCCAATGGATTTAAGACCTTCCAGATCCTTCTTAATTTTAACTGGAAGATCGATCTCACTGGAGATAATCCCATAATGGGATTTTTTTTTTAAAGAGTTTTCTGAGAGGCTGTGTTAGCAGTATGAAAACATAGCGGAGCAAGGCAGAAGAGATTACTCAACTACATGAATCCAGCTTCCATTGCACTCACTGCTAAAGCTTAAAGCCACCTAAATCTTGTCGTACCTTCATAACTTCCAGTGAGGGAAGTTACGACATTTTTTTCCCCCTCTTTATATTCAAGTCTAGTCTTCCATTAGCATGAAAACTGCAGCATATTTCATTTGCAAATTTTGACAGATTTTAACAATGTACATGCTGCAGTTTTCTTCAAACTAGCTTTTAAGCATCCCACTAATTCTAAAGCAAGTGTAAACTAACATACTTCAGTTACTGAATATGAATATGGTAATATGAATAAAGGACAGTTTCACTAGACTAGTTTAAGTCAAAGTTACACACTGGTCACTTTTTGGTGAAAAGTGCTACTCACATATACACCAGTGATTTGTCACTGGAAGTTTGTCTTCTGCTAAAAAAATCAATTTAAGCACATATACAAAACTCAAAAATTCTGTTGAAAACTGTGGATTGGAGACAGGTTATCTTGTTAGAACACTTGTTTGCACTGGAAGAAAAAAGGTTTCATCACACTATCCAATGGAAGCCTTTGGCCACAATCTGAAACAGGAACAGTCCTTTAACAGCCACTTCAGCTTTTCCACATGCAGGGAGTAGGTATTTTTATCTGTCATCTCAAATGTTGTAGATTTAAAGATTAAAATCACCTTCCAATTGTGATACATCTGCATTATAAAATATTAATTATAATTTATTTTAGACTAGCTCTCACCAGTGTTTTCCAATACAGAGCTTCGTTCTTACGTATGCTGAAATTGCACCTTAAGAAAAACCCTAATTTACTAATGGGGTATCTATAAAATTGCCTTTGTTGAATTCTCACAGAGGAAGCTTTTAAATCCCAAATTAGATACGTTTAATAATCTTGTTTTGAAATACCATTACACTAGTAACAGAATTAGATGCATTGTTCATTCCACTAAAGAGGAAAAAAAAAAAAAAATCTGAAAAGTGTTCCTTTAGACAGCAGAACAATACTGGAAATGCTAAACTTGGAATCAGGAACCCAATACCTGATATATTCAGTTTCTGGCTTTCAATGACTGACTGTGTTCATGGAAAATCCCTTAAACTACTATGATTGCTAACCCATCAGTTTAAAAGTATACACTGAGTGATCTATGAAGCATTTTTAGATCTTAAGTATTTAACATTAAACRGTATTCAGATTACACTTAACAGATTTACACTCAACATTCACTTAGCATTTGAAGTAGACACACTAAAATTGAAGAGTTAAACCCCACAATCTCCCTAATAACTGCAGATGAGAAGTCAAACAGTCTACTGAAGTTGGATTTTAGGTACTGCAAGTCATTTAAGTACTAGAATGTCTATTTTTACTTACCATTATCTTCTGTGCAGTCAAATGGCATAGGCTATTCTACTGGCTGCGTAGCAGAACTAAGAATGCATTTCGTAACTTCCTTAGCGCAAAGAAAATAAGCAGTAAGATTCAATGTCTTTTCTACACATTAGTGACCAAAACAAGTAAAATTGTATTGTCACACTAACTGTGCAAACAGATAGTGAACTGTCACCATTTATCAGCCAAATATATCATTCTCAGATGGGAGGGAGTCCAAGTTTCTGACACTGCAAGTTTTACCTAAGTGACTGTCAGAAAGTAAGTGTTGGCTTTGGAGTAGACACTAAGTTTCATGAACATTCAGGAATGAAACAACTCTTGGAACTGAAATGTATCTTGTGATTCAAATTTCAAATATTCAAGCTGTATTTAATTACCTATTACCTACATACTATGACTGTGTTTTCTAGACTGTCACATGTACCTGGAAGTCTGATCACCTAAAACAGCTTTCATGACGACAGCTTTAAATAATCAATGTAACCCAGTGTCTCCAGATGAGCTCAGCTGTGCAACATCCACTCAAGAGCTGGCCATTTAAAAATATGTATGTTTGTGGAAAAAACTAGTAACCAGTTGGCAAGAAAAAGACATCATTATATGAGACAATCACCCCTCTCTCCAAATTCCAAGTAAACAAGCAAGTCCTAATGGCACTTTTCAGCCTATCTATCTATTGTAACAATCAAGGCAGAGGAGCACCAAAGAAAAATCACTCTTTCATCCTATGGATTTTGTAACAGAAGTAAGCATAATTAAACACTTGCAAAGTGTTGACCAGATGACTGTGTGAAAGTCGGTCTCCCAGGAAAAAAGTTTAACATCAGAGCTTCTAGGAAGCTTTATGTTTGTTTGCACTAGATAGCTGTAAAGTAACAATTAATTTACTCCTTCTCCCCCCACTACCCATATTAAGGATCAAGGAATCTTCAGCTCGACTTCCTCTCCTGTTGCCACATACCATTTTTATCTGACAGAGCAAATGACAAAGTACAATCTGGTGTTTCCTCTGCCCAACTAATGCAACTAGCCAGCCCCAGCCAAGAGATGTCATGTGCTGGTGCTGGAATTAATTCAGCAAGACATTTGGTGAAGACCGACTTTTAAGTCCGTCATAGCCAGTCATAAAGTTGGGATGCATAAGCTTCAGGCTATGAACACAAACTCAAGCTCCAACTTCATCRATTTCAATTCTCAGAACACTAAGTTGTAAAGTTTATTGCCTTATTGCCTACTTCCAAAACTTGCTATTCCATTTTAAACAATTAACATTTCTCACTAAGTTTTCACTAATACAAGTGAGGGAATAACAGTCTTAATTTTGTGGAATGTACCAATTAGAACACACTCTTTTCAGAAAAAGTTACATGTGTTTATGTCCATGTTGCCTTTCAGTTTTATTTCTTTTTTAAAAAAAAAGTCTCCCCTCACTGATGTGTGGAAGCATTGAAATAACTGCTAGGCTGAACAGAAAAGTTAAGCCTCTGAAGAATTATCAAAGGCACAAGGGAAAAAAAGTCGCAGCCATATATAACATTTCTATCCTGAAATATTAAGTTAGGAATCCTACCTTCAGAGGAGGCTAAGTTTATTTTAGACTGTCATACCCCTCACCCCAAACAACAACAGAACTAGAATTCCTTATTTTAGATTTTAAGACAGTATTTAGGTAGGAGTTGTACAATGCAGAAATTCAGAAACTGGTCTTCGTATCTGTAATAACAGCCTTCCTCCAAACACTAAAACCAGAAACTTAAGTTATGGGTCATAACAAATCTCCTCTTTAAAAAAAAAAAAAAAAAAAAAAAAAAAAAAGAAAAAAAAAAAAGAAAAAAAAAAGAAAAAGGTACAGTTGTATGTCCTATATGAAACCCTTCAAACAAAAATGAATATTAAAACAAGAGTATACTTTAAAAAGCTGTGTATTGGAGTGTTTATAAACCAGAAGTGTTAAGCAGCAGCAGCAGTTTCTGATTCCTTATTAAATTCAACTAGGCTTCAAATTTAGGAACACATTACAAACCAATGTGGAACTATGCTAGCTTATACTCAAAACTTTGCAGGTGTTTCAGTTAAGAAAGCCTCCTATGAGAATAAACAGAGGCAATATAATACATTAAATCAACAATTGCCTTCAACATGCCAAAAAGAACTCTGTGTTATATGTCCATTTGTCATCAAAGCACCCCGTATGAGATGCATTATTGCTGTAGAACATTTCAAGTTTACCAACACCCAAGTGCAACCACACTGATGTTGTATATATGCACTTGCCCATTCTCACCAGTATTTCCACTTAATAATGAATGTTTTTTCTTTACACAATCAAATTTAAAGCTTTGAAAATAACATCTTTTTGATTTTAGTTTTTTTTCCACAATATTAATCACCACATGCAATTTAGTTTTCTAGATCATTTGCTAAAAAACTGCACCAATATCAGAACAGTGCAAATCATATTTAATTTTAAAAGTTATAATGGCTTGAGTTCATCATTAGAGGGAACACTGTCAAGATCTTGATATTTTGCTCACTCACCATTGCTTGCATTCCATTAAAAACACCTTCCTGTCAATTTTGCTTCTTTTTTTTTTTTTTTTTTTTTTTTTTTACATTTTTAACAATAGTCCCCCATGCTTTTATCAGAGCTGAAATTAAGGATACGATCCGCAATTTCAACACATGTAGTGCCTTAATAGCAATGTCTTTTGCACTTCCATCAACTGTTATAATTCCATAAACATATTATCCCCCCCCCGACATATTTCCAGACTAAGAACTAGTCACTAGCACTTGTGATCCCACAAGTGTTTTAAGTTTTTCAGCAATGGAGAGATTTCAAGGTTAAGAAATCTGAGGACTTCCCCTCTCCTACAGCCCCCAGTGTTTTCATTTTATAGCAAGTTCAAAATTGGTTTCCACATCTTGACAGTGTTCCTTATAAAACCATATGACAGTAAAAGTGCCAGTAGGCATGGCAACCTCTTTGAAGGGAGCATTTAAACTCCTTGGCACTGGGAATGCCAGCACCAAGGATTACATTGAAATTCAAAATTATACTTAAGGCTACAATTAGCAAACCCACTTTCCATAAGCCTAATATTCTATCACTAGATTTGAAAATTCAGAAGCTAACGCAACTGTATACTTTTATGCTCAAATCTGAGGAAAAAGTTACTTTTCTTTAGCAAGGGCAGTATATGAAACCGTGGTAGCAAATGTCTCTTATGCATTGACTACTCATTTCACCATCATTCACTTACTTTGTCTTTAAAGTTCAAAACTGGCAAGGCACATTTACATATTCCAATGAATACTTGACAATTTTAAATTACACTTCATGTCCCAGCTATCCCAGTAATTGACATACAACATACTAAAATGGTTTATTAAGATAACAAAAAAAAAAAATCAATTAATGTGAAACATACAGGCTATTGGCAACCACTATTCTAAAAATTATGTAAATACAAGTAAACATACTGAAATGTGTGCGATTCTAAGTTTTTAACCAGAAGGTCTCTGTACTAACACACATTTATATTAATGACACATAAAAAAAATAAAAACTTTATTACAAAAATAAGTTACACTCGCCTCCAGCTTACAGTATAAAACAATTTTATTTGCAGGAATGCAAAATGATTGTTTGCCATGAGCATTTTCAACATATGACATGTCTAATTTTGTTAAAATTTGCATTTACTGGGGGAACTGGTGTGTATAAAACCTTAATTAGGTATAAGCTTCAATTTTCATTGTGGTGCCTATGGGTATGTAGTATAACTGCAGTATCCCTTTGGGCAGGGGGTTAAGGGAAGCTCTTTATGCCAAGTCCAAAGTAAGTCATAGTTTTATCTATCTTTTACCTATGTGAAGTTGGACTTGGCAAGGTTCTTTTGTTTTTTTTTTCTTTTTTAAGGGTGGTTCAATAGAGGATGCTTCACCACTGAACACTCACTGTCATCAAGGTGCTTTAGAAAATTAAAAACATAGCACAAATGATTGTACTCTACTCTACTCTACAGGTTATCATGATCTGCGTAAGAGAAATGGAAAGCTGATCCACACGTTTTTACAGTGATCAGCAGTAAGAAATGCACTAATGAAAACATACCTTTTACCTAAAAAGCTAAACTACAGCCATATACTATTCTATGATTTATGAAAAACTTCAAAATATCCAAATGTCAGGCTTCACTGTACAGTTGTCAGTTTTAGTCTGACCTTTTATAAAGGGACACTGCAGTATTTAGTACAAGTTGCTGATGCACTTTTTTTGAACATCTGATGTCTTACAAAAGTAACATCTTGCTAAACTATTATACATCCAAATAACTACAATATCTGAAGAAGCAAGGCTGCTTTTTCAGCCACAAAATACGACAAAAGCAAGGCCTGTTATGATGGTCATGAGGAAGTCTTACAAAGCCTCTGGAACTAAAGGCAACTAAGAATGTTACATTTGGTATATTATAATCTTACCCTCATATCATATTAAACAAGCCTTGCTTTTATCTACAAAGATTTTCTATGTACAGTACAGACAGGGTATAGTTCAATCCTCTGCTACTGAGGTAGTTAACCAACCCTTTAAAAAAGGTTCTGAAAAGAACCACTATCTGGAATGCCTGACTAACCAGCTCTGATGATTACACCTGAAACTGCTGTATCTGAACACAATTCATCAGTGATTACTATATAGACAATCATGATTAACCTTCATGAGCAGAAATAAAATTTAAGGATACCAATGATGGTATTCATCTATACCACCGCAATAAAAATTTAAATGCAAGAATTCATGAATACCACTTTTGGAATCCTTAACTAAGAAAACTTGGGGGAAAAATCTACTTAAAGCAGATTTTTTAAAGAACGACTTTATTAAGATACCATGCTAGACGTTAAGGATTTTGTTGAACACATTGGGGAAATAGAGTAGCTTTAGTTTAATAACTTGCACTGCAGAGAAAACTGTTAAAGAAATTCATTTCAAAGTCCAAGTATTAGTTCAAATGTCCCATATTTGAATCCATGATCTTCGTAGGAAGGTCTTTTGCAACAGAATATGCTCCTATACAGCTGAGATACTTAAGGTTGCTTGATATCCTTACCATTACTCCACTGCAAGCTTCTGGTGTAATCCCACATAGCAAGTCAGTCTTCATTGTAACAGGTCAGGACCGGCCTCGACCCCTTTTCCCTGCTAGCCAGGTAACAAAAGGAATCAATTAGATAAATCATTTTAAACTCTGGTCTGTACATTTGTTAACATAAAATCTTAGCAAAATGAATTATTTTAAAATAAAACTACTAGACAAGAACATTTTGCCTTCTGATTGCCACTAACTTTGGAATTTTGCTATGGGTGTTTTACCACTTTGTCACAAACTGATTTTATTTAAAAAGTTAAGCTTTAAACCTTGTATCACCAGCTAAGGTTTTGCGCACTGAGTCACAAACAACTTTACATTATAGAAAATTCCCAGTAACAGTAATATAAAACTTGGTGGTTATAGTCATCATGAAAACATGTTGAAAATTGAACCAAGTCTAAGCATAATGTGACTTGTGATCTAGTTTGAATTTCAATGACCTA
>JASVER010000001.1:9103725-9124935 GCA_030449065.1 Oceanodroma leucorhoa
TGTATGTTTCATGACCTTCAAACATTTCCTCTGGTGCTCTCACACTCAATGAGCAGAGCAAAACAGTACCTGAATTCTCACCAACCCCACTACTAGATCTTAAGTAAAATGCAAACAACTTAAATTAATCCAACACTTTCAGAGAAGMCAGAAAACCTGTATGCACTATAGTATACCTACTAAAATACCCAGAATTCTAATTCTGTAGGAGTGTACATGTCTTTCAGAAGTAATACAACATATGTGCATGCATTTACACTTACATCTGATTTTTAGCCGCTTGTCTCTGAGCTTTCCGTTCTTTCCTTTTTTGATCTGGTGGCTTAGCAAAAACAATTTCAATGTTTTCTCCCTCTAAATCTTTGCCATTCATTTCTTCCATTGCCTGAAGGAATTAACCAGACTTGAAATATACTTCTAAGCATATCTGAAGTTATTAATTTTATTCTATCTTTTAGAGCATGCATTTTAAAATTTGTTATCCAGAGCTAAAACAACAATATAAAGCTAAATTTTTTTTTTTTTTTTACAATAATCAGACAGCATAGTATCATGGTTTCCAGAGTTATGCATTTCCTCTTAACTTGGCTCTCAAACCCAGGACTGCATGTATCAGTTTAGAAATCTTCCACTCAAAACTGTAAACAGGCTTCAACCTTTGCAAGCTGTTTCAATTAATGAAGTGACGGAACTGTCCTCTGAAAGTACAGATTTTGCAATAAGGGAATAAATTTCTAATGTCAGCACACATGCAAATACTATTAAAGCTAGAGATCAGTGTATGTTTTCATTCCTTTATTTTACCTGTAATAAATGTAACTTTCTTTTTAAACCAGAAGCAAAAAATTGGAATATAACAGTCTCATTCTGACCACAAAAAAAAACCACCCACACAAACCCCCAACCAAAAAAAAAAAAAAAAAGGCCAACAACAACAAAACACCCACCAACACACACACATGTACAATTCTCATGGGACACAGTAATTGCTACAAGTTAAATTCAAGCAGAGGAATCCTAAAGATTCTACCACTTTTAGGGACTCTACATAGCTAAGCCTTGACGGGATTACATATCCTATGAAAAGACTCTTTCCATCATCTTCCTAAGCATCTGCTTTAAGGCATCTGGATGAGTAAGGAAAACTGAATCCCCTTGTATCCTGCATCCTTCCCACAGAACATAAAAAATAGATAACATTATGGGCAGGAGAGGAGTTACACTTCCCCTTCCTAACAACAGATGACAGGAGAAAAAACACCAAGACCAGGCTAGCAAAACCCAGGAATGACAATTACTCAATTGTCCAGCACCTCCCATCAATAGGAAAAGGTGCTTATTCCACACCATAAAAAGGTTCCTGGAAAATAAAAAGATGACCTGAGTTTTTATCACCTGCCCTAGAGAAACTTCTCACCAATAATTTGGTGAGAAGAATCATTCAACTTCTGGCACTTCAGTTTCAAATGATAACACACATGATTATCTTAGCTACTCATCGGCAGAATTACTTAGGAAAGGTGCATCTAAGATCCACTTTTCAAGCTAGCAACTGCTAGCTTGAAACCTGACTTTCTAGGAGACATCCAGAGAGGACAAAGTTATCAGTGACAATGTGTTACCATTCCTCCAGGCAGAGCTTTTTCTCAAGTTAAAGGAAGTATACAGCTTCTAAATGTTATGTTTAGTCACTACTTACACACACACACAGAGCTACAGTCCTCTTCACTCACCTTTACAGCACCATCCCGTTCATCAAAATGAATGAAAGCATAGTCTTTTAGCTTCTTCACTCGCTCTAGCTTTCCAAACTGACTGAAAGCCTTTTCTAGTATCTCCTCTGTTACAGTATTGGCAAGATTGCGTACAAACAAAACTTTTACCTGGGGGAAAAGAAAAAAGAAAAAAAAGGAAAAGGACTTAGAAGTATGATCTAATTCCAAAACACAAAATGAAGTTTTGCAAGTCATTACTATTGGCAGTACTGAAAACATCATTACATTTTATCTACAGCATTTTATACACATATACATTAATACATATATTTATATATTCATACAACATGAGTTAGCTCCAAAATTCCCTAACAGAAATATTAAATCTGTTTTCAAACATGATTACGTAAGTATTAGTATCCTGAAAGTCAATCCAATTTGTGTTAATGATTAAAAGAATCCTAGCAGCAGTAATTTTCAACTCAGAACACTTTCAAACTTGAAAGAAGGCAACCAGGATTGGTTACACACAAAATAATTAAGCTATCAAAACATTTCATTGTTCAGACAGGTTTTTGCTCAGGTACTTGCAGAACAGTCATCACTATAATATTTAGGTCAGAGGTGACAGGCCTGCAGCTCTCAAGCTGCTTAACTCGTGGCTCCCATGCTGTAGCTACACCAAATACCTAGCATCAGGACTGTGCTTTCCTGAGGAGCGCTCAGTGACCTGAATCCACAGCTAGAAGAGAGAACACAGACAGAAGGGGATACTAACGCTGACACTGCCAAGTCACCCTTGGACCTTCTCACAAGTCAAACTGTGTCTTCCCTTGGGGAACAGCCACCTCCAAATAACTCTGAAAGTCTACTCCCTCCCCCAGCTCTCTAAAGCATGCAATATGGCTCTTAAACTACACAAAGACTGCTATGCAGCTTCTAAGATCAGAGAGGTTGGTTATCTTTCAACTATTGAGACAAGCCCTGTTAACTGCGTCATAGTGACTAAATCATCAATATAAAGTTTCATCAACCACCAACTGCTTACAATAAAAGAAAATGAAGAGCAGTCTGACAAAGGCTTGAAGACTAGCCTAGACTCTTATTTAATATAGCAGACAACATACACTGGACACCAGGAATCACGTATGTTAGGGACCTGTAAGTATTCAAGGACTTGTCCAACACTGAGGTTGCACTAAATGACTGTAGATTAGCATGTTTGCATGATGTCATCCATGAGTTCTCACAATTTACAAGCTGCTTTGACTTGTTGGGGAGAGTCCCTTCCATACACTGCCACCATGCCCTGACAGTCTAGTCACCTCCTACTCACCAAAGAATGCTCACAGTTTTACCTTCCTACAACGCAGCTGCACATCAGCTGCAAAGACCTACAACTTGTGCTCACATGCCCTCTGCTAATAGTAGTTTCAAACTAGCTGATGACAAAATCCTCAGGGTATTCAGCCCCCTGAGCCGGAAGACGGGGACGGGGAGCAGAATAAACCCCCCATAATCCAAGAGGAAGAGGTTAACGACCTGCTACACCAGCTGGACACACACAAGTCTATGGGGCCAGATGAGATCCACCCAAGAGTACTGAGGGAGCTGGTGGAGGAGCTTGGCAAGCCACTCTCCATCATTTATCAGCAGTCCTGGTTAACAGGGGAGGTCCCGGACAACTGGCGGCTTGCCAACGTGACACCCACCTACAAGAAGGGTCGGAAGGAGGATCCAGGGAACTACAGGCCTGTCAGCCTGACTTCAGTACCAGGGAAGATCATGGAGCGGTTCATCTTGGGGACGCTCGAGGCAGGTGCAGGACAACCATGGGATTGGGCCCAGCCAGCATGGGTTCATGAAGGGCAGGTCCTGCTTGACCAACCTGATCTCCTCCTACGACTGGGTGACCTGCCTAGTGGATGAGGGGAAGGCTGTGGATGTGGTCTACCTGGACTTTAGTAAAGCCTTTGACACTGTCTCCCACAGCACTCTCCTGGASAAGCTGGCGGCTCATGGCTTGGACGGGTGTACTCTTTGCTGGGTAAAATACTGTCTGGACGGCCGAGCCCAGAGAGTTGTAGTGAATGGAGTCAAATCTGGTTGGCGGCCGGTCACGAGCAGTGTTCCCCAGGGCTCAGTTTTGGGGCCGGTCTTGTTTAACATCTTTATCAATGATGTGGACGAGGGGATCGAGTGCACCCTCAGTAAGTTTGCAGACGACACCAAGTTGGGTGTTGATCTGCCTGAGGGTAGGAAGGCTCTACAGGGGGATCTGGACAGGCTGGATCGATGGGCCGAGGCCAATTGTATGAAGTTCAACAAAACCAAGTGCTGGATCCTGCASTTGGGTCACAACAGCCCGAGGCAACGCTACAGGCTTGAGGAAGAGTGGCTGGAAAGCTGCCCGGCGGAAAAGGACCTGGAGGTGCTGGTTGACAGCTGGCTGAATATGAGCCGGCAGTGTGCCCAGGTGGCCAAGAAGGCCAACAGCATCCTGGTCTGTGTCAGGAATAGTGTGGCCAGTAGGCGGAGGGAGGTGATCGTGCCCCTGTACTCGGCACTGGTGAGGCCGCACCTTGAATACTGTGTTCAGTTTTGGGCCCCTCACTACAAGAAGGACATGGAGGTGCTGGAGCGTGTCCAGAGAAGGGCAACGAAGCTGGTGAGGGGTCTGGAGAAGAAGTCTTATGAGGAGCGGCTGAGGGAGCTGGGGTTGTTTAGCCTGGAGAAAAAGAGGCTGAGGGGAGACCTTATCGCATTCTACAACTACCTGAAAGGAGGCTGTAGCGAGGTGGGTGTTGGTCTCTTCTCCCAAGTAACAAGYGATAGGACGAGAGGAAATGGCCTCAAGTTGYGCCAGGGGAGGTTTAGATGGGATATTAGGAAAAATTTCTTCACCGAAAGGGTAGTCAAGCATTGGAACAGGCTGCCCAGGGAAATGGTGGAGTCACCATCATTGGAGACATTCAAAAAACGTGTGGATGTGGTACTTCAGGACATGGTTTAGTGGGTATGGGTGCTGGGTTGACRGTTGGACTCGATCTTAGAGGTCTTTTCCAACCTTAATGATTCTATGATTCTATGAAAAAGTGAACATTGTACATGGCAGCACTGACTTCGCGCTCCTAACTCTGAAGGTCAACACAAATAACACAGGTGTTAAGGAACCAAAGAAAGCATGCTTCGATATTTGAATCTCTACTCCCACCACATACAGGAACTCAATAAACCCAGACACCCTTTTTATAAGAACTACTATGTAATTAAGGTACAAATAAATAGGACAGGCTTCCATAAACCTGTCTCACTCACTAGCCGAACTAGGATGGGATGCAGAGTTTGGAACAAGGGATACTACAGATCATAAACCTGACCCAGTGTATCAACTCTCATCTTTGGCAATAGTTGTTCTTGCTGATTCTCAGGAGATCATGAGTGTCATAGCCAGCTCTACGAGGAAGGCTGCTTCCTATCCTGYGTTAAGCTTCTCCTACATGCCTTGATGGTAAGAGCAACCTTTATTTCTTGTAACCCATATGTAATAACCATTTTTCGTAAACTGTCCTAATTGCTACCTTAACCTTATTTCATAAAAATGAATTACAGGCAGTTTTGTGATGTAATCAATGGTTTTAAAAATGGTAACTTTCAAACAAATGTTCCTTATGCTTGTACTCTAGGAAAGGATGAAAACTAGGATCTCATGAGGAACCTTAAGTGGCCTTCACTAATAAATTCACAATGACTGACATAGTGTCAGACATGATTAAAAACCTCAAAAATCATCACTTTTCTGTTATAAGATGCACGGACTAACGCTACGTTTTTTTAAAGAAGTAAAAGGCAACCAATTTAAATGTTTTCCAGTGTAGACAAATAAAAAAATTTCAGCTGTTAGAGATTAATGTAACACCTTTGGTCATGTTACAGGTTAAAAGCGTAGCTGAACCAGTCAAAGATGATGTCAAAGCTAGGAGGCAGGTTAAAGCATAGGTTGAGAGAAGATGAACCCATTTTTACTTCATTTAAGCTACCTGAAAGGGCAGGGGGAGGAAGTCCTATTCATTAAGGTTCATAGATTGTTAACACCAAGCATCCATAAATACACACCTAACAAGCAACATACCCACAGCAGCATTTTGTCATAAAAGCAGAACCCACTTTTAAAACTACGTAAGATTAGACTACCCCCAAACCTTCTGGGATCTGCTCCTTTTCCTCCTCTTACCTACAGCACAAACACTTCAGACTTCATTACCACATTCTCCAAGGGTTACTAGCCCTGTCTCCTGTCCTGTAATCTACCAGGCAGCCACAAGCATTAGACTTTATTCAGCTGCTTAACCTGCCACCCCAGAATGCCCTCTGTAGCCTCAGCCATGCCACAGAAATCAAGTAAAACATCAAGAAATTTATCTGCACTACAGATATAAGAGGCATCAAAATAACACTTAGGAGAAATTAAGCTATCAACACAGCTACTGGAAGTTGGAAAAAAACTTCACTTTGGACTAGAAATCAATTCCTTAACCAATTATACTCTGATTTGTCAGTACAAGCACTAATCTCCTGTAGCACTTATGTCTAGCTTCAGAATCTAGCTTTCTACCTCACCACGCTCAAGGTACTTCATATTTAAGATAACAGCCCATTTAAATTTTAAGTATGCATCCACACAGTACTCTCCACAACATTTAAGCAAAAGTCTGGAGGAGAAAGGAAAAAAGGCTTAAGTAAACATTTCAGAAATTTAAATTAGTAGGTGTCCCTATATTGATGAAGTGACAYGCTGCTTCTGCGAGGTGTTTAGAACAATGCTGTTCACCTTCTGGCTACAAAGGTGAATTTGTCTTCCCCATAGTTTGCTCTTAAGGACTTGTTTTTCTAGCAGTCTTGACAAGAAAACCACCGATCACATGATTATTCTGATAAAAGCAACTTAATTCTCCTACTCACAATGTTTCCTCCAGAGCCTTCTACCACAGGAATGTGTAAGATGACAAGGGTCAATAGCTCTCCCTTTGCTCCCGATTGACAGTACTCAGAAGCAAGGACAGCCAACCCGCAGTTCACATCTGGGAGATTATTGACTGCAGCGGCAGCTCAGCTGCTCTTTCTCTTTGGAGAGAGACAGCAATAAACAACAGAAAGTAAACCTAACACTTCTAGTAGTGCCAGATGTGGTCAGAGTATCTCCAAATGTACAGTAAGCAGGCAAGAAAGACTAGAGTACAGACTTTCCTTGTTGCAMGAATAAACTAAGGGACTCAGCCAGTGAGAAAGGTCAGACACCAATGCTTGTCTCAACTTCTGCCTTCAGACACAAGCTAGATGTTCTCTACTTTTTCAGTATTACCATTCACATAGTCTCACTTTTCCACATGTCTTCAACCCAAGCTCCATGCCCTATCTTTGGCATAGAGCACTAGAAGTATACAAGTTGATTTTCTGCACATTTTCCATATTTATGTTTCTTCCCATTTCATGTCCCGTTTCAAATACAAAACAATACAGGGCATTAACACATTCAAAAATTTGTACATTAAATGGGACAAACCACTATCAAGCTTTAATTTCTTTAGCCTTTCACTTCCCACATCTGCAAACTTACTTAGGAAAGATACCTGATTATGTCCCCTATCACTTAATGCTCATCTATTCAGTCATGTCAACAGATGTTCCTGCTCATTTATTTTAACAGTTTGCTGGATTTGAGCCAAGAAGCTGAACAGACAGGTAGGTGGCCATATATAGGAAGTGCCACCTTCAACAAATTTTACCTGCAAGACTCTTCCCCGCTGCTGACAGTCTATGATGCCAGGCAAGAAAAATAAAGTCTGATCACAGGCTAGTCCAAAAGCTTCTGTAATACCTGTATTACAAAAGCAGCTTTTTCCCTAAAATGAGCCCCCACCCAAACCCTTTTCCCTTATGGCTCACCAAAGAGGAGATCCCAGCCAAGCTATCTTACTAGGTCCATCAAAGTAGGACTCCAGCAAGTGACGTGTCTCAGATGACAGTAAAAGCACAGACGAAAAGCAAGCAAAGAGAAAGAGATAAGGATACGGGCTAGCTAGGAGTTTCCATTAAACAACTCAGCTACACAACATAACTGAAAAAGGACAGGGTTGGGCATTATCTGATGGAAAAAAAATTCAGGTAATTCATTTCTGGCAAAATATCACACACATACATAAAAGAACTGCTACAGCATACTTCAAAATATTAACAGTCCAGACAACTTCAGTTTCACTGAAATATTCGAAATCCAAAATATTGCTAGTCTTAGTATTTTAAAGAATCAACCCCCCCCCCCCAATTAAAAGTAAAGATACAGAGTTCCAAATACAAAGTAACTGCCTAACTTCTCAGAACTAACTGCTAAACACAACTTTGAAAATATGTTTGTGCATCTTACCGACACGTTCCAATTCTGAAGTGATAAACAAAGTTCCAGGGTTAAAAAGAATTAAGGCTTGTTCTGTGATCGTATCTAGATTTCTGCCCCTCCAAATATTAAACTACAAAACCATTTTAACTTTTGGAGTCACCACCACCACTTCCAGATGAGAAATTACGTACACCACCCTATGTTGCCAAACGTAATTTTGGCAAGAATTATGTTCAACATTCAGCCTTGGGAGCACAAAATAACATCAGTCAATAGAGTTTTTAAATTCACATCAATTCTAGAGTGTATTCATATTTTTATCATCTCACCTACAACATCTCTGTAAAGAAAGCTGAAAGATGCTATTTAAACTTAGGCTAATGTCAGGAGTACTCACTTTGGAACAAGGCACTTTAAATGTATTATGGTTCCCTCATAGCTTTATTACCTTTGCCATTACTTCAGGATCTGGGTCTTCTATAGGGTCAGCCCATTCAACCGTAACAACATTTCCCCAGACTTTCACTTTGCCGCTCATTAACCTACGTCTGGCCTGAGCGGCAGTTTTGTGATCTTCATATTCAAGGAAACAGAAACCCCGGTTCTTTTTCTTGTCATCAGGCTGATGATACAATATGACATCTGTAAGACCCTCTGAAATTAAGCAAAATATTTGTTTGTTATGGCTTCAATCCATGAATTTGTATTATAAAGTAGGGATTATCTTTCTGGTAAGTATGCACCTAACAAGTGGTTCCAAAAAAGCATGAACACACTAGACTTTTGAGACTATGTACATAATAAAATTTCCCTACCTTCAAGACCAACATTTTCAAAGAGAACCATTAGACTATCTGAACTCGGATTCCATTTTTATTAAGTGAAGAAAGCTTAGTAGCTATGGAAGAGTACCTTTCCTCTAACTGAATGGAGAAGAGATAAGGGCAACCAAAAGTTGTGCTTTGTCAGTTCTCCTCTGAAACCCGTAAGTCACACCACTTATCAGCATGTTTTTTCCATGGATGTCTAAACAAGAAGAGATCAAACTTGCATGTTTTTAAGACATCTAAAAAGTTTCAGTGTTGCTCCAAGGAACCTGAAGTATATCACTGAGTAACAGAGAAAGCCATCAAATGTTACCTTTGCCAGTTTATAYGGCATTAACAAAAAGAGATCCTTATCAAACCATTAGGAATTCTGAAGCACAGAACTAGTTACATTCTCCAACCTGCTTCAGTTTTGCCTTGAAAAGCTTTAAAAAATCCATTAGTACTGAAATAATTAAACCATCTATTTCTTTGAATGGCTTTTTTTTAAACATTACACACTTAATTCTCTAGGTAAAACTTGGAACCACACATCTAGTCTAATCACAAGTACTTCAGCCCTCAGCACAACAACAGTTTAAAAAAAAAACCCACAAACACCTAGAAGTTGGGACAAATGCTGAGTGGTCTTCGTTTGGATTAATCATCATTCAACTATAAGCCAAGAGTTCATCACTCATCATGTTTGACATCTCTCCAGCTATACAAAACATAGTTATTGACTTACCTGTTACTTTGCTAAATTCTTCAACAATTTGCTCCTTGGTTTTACTCTTAGGAATAGAACCAACAAAAAGCCTATTATTGGCAACAGAGATGCATACACCAATGTGTTTTCCAGAACGAATTTCATGGTTATTGTACTGAAAGAAAAATAATTGGACAATCATCAGTTACAGATAATTTTCACTCCCCTCCAACAGCATACCAAATATTTTACTTTTGCAAACATAGCATTTAGTAATGTATTAAATTCTTCGGAGCTTAACACATTCTTACGATGCATATTCAACTGTTCTGAAGTATACCCATGTTCTCTTAAGACATCTCCGCAATTTCAGCCAACCGTTATTCTTCCCTTCTTGTTCAAGCCTCTTTCTTAATGCATGTTTCTTTAGAGACTTTTTCATGCAGAACCATGAAAGGAAAACCTTATGTCCAAGCCATCAAGGTCAAGGCTTCTCCCTTCACAACAGTGAAAAAAAAAAAAAAGGCAACTTCCTCTACAGATTGTACCTATGAATTCTTGAATTGTGTATAATACAAGACAGGAGTTACAATTAAAGTCAGATTCCCTTCTAAAGTTTCATAGTTAACAAAAGAAAGAGAGCCATGATCAGGTCTTCTCCACAACATGTGCAAGAGCAATTGGCAAATACTTTCCAAAGCACATAGATGACACATGTAGAGATAGTAAACAGCAAGAACAACCTTCTACTGACTTGAAATCCTAAGACTTCTGTTCAAATGCTCCTCCCATAACAAACTGTTTAGAAGACACCCTGAACAAGTCAGCAGTTTAAGGGAGGGGGGGAAGTATGTAGACATCTCATGACAAAAAATGCCTTTCACTGAGATGCMGACACAGACATGCATCATCCAAATAAGCAGCAGGGAGGTCAACTGGTAGTACATCAACCCCTTTCCAACTGGAAGCCCTGCAACAGACAGTTCTTTAGCTAGGAAAATGTATTTTGTGGTCAGCATCTTATTGACAAGTAGCAGGACAGCTTTTTAAAATTTAATCTAGCTATTTATTCTATGAGTTATTTTGTGTTGGGTGGTAAACCTTCCTGCATACGCAAGTTCTCCCACCCCTTCTTGCTTTGTACAGTAAAATCAGGGTGATGATGTTTATTTATATTTATCTTGTGCAAACAAAAACTACATCACTGAAAATTTTCAAAGCTAGACATCTGCACCAGAAGTGAGCTAAAAGGAGAACTGTACATGTAGAAAGGATCTGGAGTGGCATCTTCCCAGCTAATTATGTCTCAAAACATAGTAGGATACAGTAAAAGACCTCTATGGCCGTACCTGTTGCCCATGTGGCAGAGGAAAAGCTGATTATAAAGCAGGAAACAGCTCCATAGGAAGACTGTGCATATATATTATTATGATCACTAATAAACAGACATACACATTAATGAAGAGACAGATTACAGTAGCTCAAAAAAATAGTTCAAAGAAACACCTTTAAAAAAAGCTGACACTTTATTAGTCTGGAAACAAGACACAAACTGATTCTTCATTAACTGAAGTGTACATTGGGAAACTTTCTTTACATTAGGAAGCACTTCTTTACCAAGAGGGTGGTCAAACACTGGAACAGGCTTCCTAGAGAAGTGGTCAATGCCCCATGCTTGTCAGTGTTTAAAAGAGGCATTTGGACAATGCCCTTAATAATAATGCTTTAACTTTTGATCAGCCCTGAAGTGGTCAGGAAGTTGGGACTACATGATCATTGTAGGTCCCTTCCAACTGAAAYAGTCTATTCTATATGGACAATAGAAGGTATTATCCGACTATTTCTGTTAAAGTCTAAAACCAACGTTTGGCTACAAACTTTGGCTCAATGTCCAGATGGAGATCGGTGACGAGTGGTGTCCTGCAGGGGTCCGTATGCGGACCAGTACTGTTTAATATCTTCATCAATGACATAGACAGTGGGATCAAGTGCACCCTCAGCAAGTTTGCAGACGACACCAAGCTGAGTGGTGTGGTTGACATGCCTGAGGGACRGGATGCCATCCAGAGGGACCTAGACAAGCTCAAGAAGTGGGCCCATGTGAACCTCATGAGGTTCAACAAGGCCAAGCGCAAGGTCCTGCACCTGGGTCGGGGCAATCCCCAGTATCAATACAGGCTGAGGGATGAAGGGATTGAGAGCAGCCCTGCTGAGAAGGACTTGAGGGTACTGGTGGATGAAAAGCTGGACATGAGCCAGAAATGTGCGTTCACAGCCCAGAAGGCCAACTGAATCCTGGGCTGCATCAAAAGCAGCGTGGCCAGCAGGTCGAGGGAGGTGATTCTGCCCCTCTACCCTGCTCTGGTGAGACCCCACCTGCAGTACTGCGTCCAGCTCTGGACCCCTCAGCACAAGAAAGACATGGACCTATTGGAGCAGGTCCAGAGGAGGGCCATGAAAATGATCAGGGGAATGGAACGCCTCTCCTGTGAAGAAAGGCTGAGAGAGTTGGGGTTATTCAGCCTGGAGAAGAGAAGGCTTCAGGGAGACCATACTGCAGCCTATCAGTACTTAAAGGGGGATTATAAGAAAGATGGAGGCAGRCTTTTTAGCAGGGCCTGTTGTGACAGGACAAGGGGGAATGGTTTTAAACTAAAAGAGGGCAGATTTAGACTAGATATAAGGAAGAGATGTTTTACAATGAGGGTGGTGAAACACTGGAACAGGTTGCCCAGAGAGGTGGTAGATGCCCTGGAAACATTCAAGGTCAGGCTGGATGGGGCTCTGAGCACCCTGATCTAGTGGAAGATGTCCCTGCCCACAGCAAGGGTYTGGACTAGATGACCTTTAAAGGTCCCTTCCAACCCGAACTATTCTATGATTCAATCCAAAAAGAGCCTCTCGTACAATTCATGGTAACAAAGTAATAACTTACAAAAAATTAAAACATTCTACCATATTGCAATTCCACATTGACAGTAGTTTCCAGTAGTTTTTTCATAGCACAATACATTAACTACTACTTTTCATTATATGTTTCTCTTAACACAAGAGAAAACAGCCTTGAATTAGGTGCTCTTGAATATAAAGTTGGTGGTTTTTAGGTAAATAGTTTGCATATCATCTGTAAACTCTGATTAGACATGAACAGGCCCAAATCATGATCTGGGTAAAGTGCCAAAACAGTCAGGCTACCAAATTAGCTATGTCAGCACACTGCTTCCCCCTCCTGTCACCACTAAATCAGTGCCTGAAGTTARTAACGAGATATTACTACCTTCTAGACACTATAATACATAGATTTTTTTTTTTGCTAAGTTTTATAAGAACCTACTCACAAGCAGGTCAAAGTATGCATAAGGTCTGTCTTGTCATTTTATTCACTTAAACTTTCACCAGCAACTTTAGTTTATTTCCAGCAGCAAATGGCAAGTTGTACTGCTATGCATAGCTGGCAAACTGCTTAAGGGGCATATTTGCGTAACTCACCTGTACCTGCACTTTGATCAAGCTTACACTTGCTCTAGTCAAAAATATACTATATGCTACTATAGCATTCAGTATGTTTTCCTACAGGCTTCACCTCGCAAGTGTTTATCCTGCACATGTCTATAGTAACCTTAATCACTCATGTTTTGAAAAACTGAAATCTAGTAACTTCATATGAAATAGGAGGGAGAATTGAACATGTGTACAAAAGAACACAACTGGACTTCTAATTTTTAACTCAGTCAGTATAAAACAGAAGGTAAACACAAACCCGTTAACAGGGAATAAAATGCCTGGGGTTAAAAAAATAAAATAAAATCAGACTTCTGACAGTCAGTGCTTGTGTGAACATTTGAGATGCCATTTCTACTCAAGCAGTGAGGGTTAACCACACTGGATTAAGTACTGGATATAAAACTAACTACTGTTCATATCTGTAAGTCTTCCCAGTATCAGGCCATAGTATCACTCCATTTTTGTCTCAAGCACAGCCTCAAAGGTATTTCAAACACAATTTAGGGAATTCTCCCCTTTTTAAAGTGGCCTAAAAATGCGTATGCATAAACAAAATCAAGGCTTCAGCCTTTTAAATTGCAAGATTTCTTCTGGTTAATGAATAGGGTAAGTCAACGTTTATCCAAAAATTTTAGTTCAGTTTTACATTAAGTTGTTATAAAGACTGTGGATGATACAACAGCCATGCAAATATGAATTGTATGCAAATTATGTTACACCAACTGCAAGAGCTTGAAGACAGGTCAGTTTATTCTCTGCTGCAGTTTGGGTAGTGACAGAACCTCACAGCTGTCTCTTATTACTCAGAAACCTACAGGCAATAAAGAGATTTTTATTCTCATTTTTGCTATACTTGACAGAGTCCTGAATGGAAAAAAAAAAAGTGCCTCTGGGAAGAAGATGGGAAATCTATCCTATCCCAGAGAGTCCAGAAAGCTGGGATGTAAGTTGCATACACACCAGAAGATTACAGGTAATATCAAAAAGAACACCACCTGTTAAAATACTAGGATATCAAAATGGCTAGGACCAAGGGTTCAGCATTTCTAAGAGGTCTGTCAGAAGCCTCTCCCATGCATGTGTAGCTAAAACAAGTCATAGACCCATGATTTTCAACTGAGCTCTACAGCCATATTTTGCTAGTACCCCTGCAAATCTCTTCTAGACAACTTGGGAAACTTTAAATACACCAAACTAGCCAGCCAGATATGGCTGGAACCATTCACAAGCTGACAAATGCCACAGGATCCAATTTAAAACTAACCCTGTCCTCAAAGAAGTTAGCATGAAGGCTGAAAAACTGCCTCATCAATCACAACACTTTTTAACTATTACACTTGGTGGCTATTTAACTGAAAACCAGAACACAATGCTTTTTTCCCCCTGCATATCAAAGATCAGATATAAAGGGATATCAAGTACCTCCTTCCCTTGTATCATTTAGTGGAAGACTGAGGCTAGGATCTGATGTTTTTATGGAATCACAACCTGAATGACTTTTCAGAGAGTGCTGCCTTTAAGCAAAATCTAGCTAAGTGAAGAAAAATTCCTTTTTGTTTGTTTACTARGTGCCTCTGAGAACGTATTTGATTTTATTCACTGTTTTGCTAAGCCATGGGCATTGCTCTTAAGAGTTCACACACAATATAAATAGTTAGGTTGACAATGGAAGTACAAAGTAGTATACACAATTATCCTCAGTATATTTGGATTGAATACAGGAACACCAACCATTCTTATTTAAAAAGCTAAACAGCATATAACAGATATTTTTGTGCTTCCACTTTTGTAGACATTTCTGTACTTTTTCAAAACACATTCCCAGCTTCAGCTTGATTTGTCTCCACCAACTGACTTACATTATTCATATCTCAATAAGGTACCTTAATGGTTTAAGATGTACCTTATTACACAACAAGAGATTCTAACCCTACTATATTAATACAGTACCAGTACACCTCAGAATGAGTATGGTTAGCACTCTTGAGAGTCATACTGCACACTGATCTCAGCCACATCCATGCAGCAGTAACTAGATCAAAAATTTCAAATTCAACTTAACTAGAAAAACAAAGGGGCAGTGCGAGGATCGGGGCCACATTTCTTTTCCCCCTCTTGTTTTAGTGACATATACTTCATGCATAACACCTGGAAAGCTTAAGAGTGGCCTATTCCTTATATCAAACTATTTCACACCTCTGTGTAAAACAGAGGAAATGTTTTTTAACCTGGCAGAATTTATGACTTCTCCCAGTCAGCTGCAGCAAACAGAGCAGACCCTAACACTCCAGCGCAACTACTTCCCATCTGAAGTATCTTACGAAATTCCGTGACTTCAGAGGCATTTTTCCAGCACGGCGCCCCCTGGCGGTGCGCAAGCACACCGGAGACGGCAGGGAACCCGACCACCGCTTCCCTGCTGCCACAGCAACCCGCGCGCCGACGCCTCAGAAGTCACTGCTGCTCACACAACTTCTGTTAATAATAAAGGCGCATCTAACTGGACAGAACAGCAGTCCACTGGGGTTTTTTTTCCTGTCCCTAATACAGCCAGTAAAAATGTATACACAGTGTGGAAATATTTAAAAACATCCGGTGGACATTTATGAAATGATCTAACAATGACAGTTTCATCGTTAGCATTTAAGCATTAGGATCAGGAAAACTCCTTATAAGCCAAAGAGTGTTCTTAAAAGGAAAAAAAATCCAAGAAAACTTACCAGCTTAACAGCTTCCTGAGCTGCCTCTTTAGTACAAAAAGTGACAAAAGCATATCCTCTATTTAGACCAGTTAGTGGATCCATCATTAAGCGGAGATCCCATATAGGGCCAGCTTTCTCAAATAATGGAACAAGTTCATCTTCAAACAAGTCTCTTGGAATCTTGCCCACAAATATCTACAACAGACATAGAGAGTGTTGTTTATAAAAAAATACTTCTGATGAGTAAGAATACATCTACATAAACATCTCCTTCTCCTTACCTCTGTACCAACGGAAGGTTGTTGTCCTGAATATACAGACTCTGGAGGAGGTCCACCATACTTTCTCTGTCCAGTAGTCACATCAAGAGTGTAGCCAGTTCTCTCCAAGAGTGCCTTCAAGTAAGAAACTTAAAATTTTAAAGTCATATACAAATCGAGCTAGTTTAGATGCACTTCATTCACAGACAGACATGCTTACTATAATTCCTCTTAAACTGTAATGTTTTGAAACTCCCACAGGCCAACAAGCCTACTGCTAATACTTGAACAAGAAGCTTGCAAAACAATTACCAGACCTATCAGGTAAAGAAAGACTGCTAGAAAATTAGAGATTCACACAGTTTTCCCAATTCCTTCATTTTCATACAAAAACAGGCAGCCAAGCAATAGAATAGCGAGCTTCCCTTTAATTAGAAAGATCTTAGTCTGAGCCACTTCTTGTTTTGGCATGTTCAATCCTGCACACATTTATGCACAGGAGTTCCCTTCACTTAATGAGATTACTCATAAGTGTGAAGTTAAAGAACACATGTTGAAGTGCTTACACCCCTGGAACACTGTACCGGCTGCTTCAGGTATCCCACCACTGAAGTGGCAGTACTACTTCCTTTCTCGTACCATCCCCCCTCACCCGCTCCCCAAATTCCTTGTGGGCACATAGAGCATCCCAGCACAACTGATCCTCACTGGAATCACTGCATACAGTTACAGATATACTACCAATTTGAAACTTTAGATTAAATTCAGTATGCAAATATGAGAAACTCCTCTGAAATTAGTATTTCTTAATAATTTTGTACAAAGACAAATCAACCCTACACAGAAAGAAACAGCATATTAAATGAGCCTAATTATAATCAAGAGTTAGTAATTTCACAACTGAAAAATTGCAAAGTTATTTTAAATGCTATAGCCATCAGCAGTAAAAGCTACGCTACTTTAAGCTAGTTAACTAAGYCCTCATATTGTCGTTTTTTTATGTGGTAGTGACAAAAACTGTATCAGTTTTTTTTAATTTATAATTAATGGCATCCCAGCCTCAAAGCCAGGAGAAAAAAGATTTTCTAGTTTCGCAAGCTACATAGTTATTTGTAATATACAACACATTCATTTTGCAGTTTACACATGAAAAGTTAAAGATGAAAGATTCTCTCCCTTTTTAAGACATCAACTAAGCATGCTTAGATGGTTTTCCTTTCCTTAAGCTTTGACAAAGTTGCTCACCACAGAATTTTAAGAGTTAGGCATACTATGATTTATTTTGAGACAGGAGTCTCTTGCTAGCAGAGTGCTTGGTCCAAGAAATAACATGTCCATTACTAAGGCAGTTTTGGGTACAGTTTATGAGAACAGTGATTAGGTCATAAGAAGTGGGCTAAATCCTAAATCCTTTACAATCTGTCTTTTCAGACACACGTGGTATCTCCTCCCTATTGTGGAGTTGCTTTAAACCTGAACTGAAGAAGAAACAAAACAAAACAGAAACAAAAAACAACCACCAGTAGCTGAAGTTACACATTCTGAACTCAAAGATCTATGCTGACAAGTTTCAGAAAACTTTTAACTGTGAAATAGAACTGTCTCAACTAGACATAGAGTGAACTGTCAAATCTTTTTCAGTTTTATATACATTCAGTTCCAGCAATTAACAGTATATTAAGTTTCCTCCTGAAGAGGATGAAGTGCAAGATAAAAATGCAAGTGRCAGCTTTCAAATAATGACAAATAATCTGAAACAGCCTTTTTAAGAAAAGCACAGTTCCCAAAGAATCAAGGTATCTGTCACAACAGCTTTGAAAAAACACAGATAGACCGCATAACTTTTACCTTTTAGGCACATACCTTAATTTTTGCCTCATCTGGTCCTTTGCTAGAATCTGCCACCTTGGTCCCCTGTTTTTCCCTCTGCCTGTATGTCTTCATGACTCCACATAAAAAGGCACTTTTGTTCTGCAAAAGATATATTGATCTTCAGTTCTGAAAACATGACAAGCCAGAATCTAATGTTACCATGAACTAATACCGTGCCCGTTTTACGTATCACATATGGATCACTGAAGAGGCTTAAGCAGTTGCCAGTCAACTAGCAGTTTATCCCTCAACAATTACATTCTAAATTGCTTAACATTACCTGAACATGTGAGAGATCACTGTCTTTAAACTGCTGAAGCACTGCCAATGCACCTTCTTCATTAAATTCCTTTAAAGCTTCAATAGCTCTTTCATCTAGATCACTATGTGCAACTAGCCCTAGAGAAGAGAAAAAAATTACTAATTATATTTGGGCAGCAATCTTTGTTTAAACACTTCCAACACATGGTAACGCATTACAGTACCCCTAAATCAATCACTGATTAACATAACTTACTATGCCTAAGAAATCACTTACTCCTCTTAAAGGTAAATATTTAAGTGTATTTAACCTTTTTTTCCCAACAAAGAGTGTCAAAAAAGTTAAGATTCAGAGTAACAGTTACTGCATTTATGTATTCATTTGACTTCTGTGAAACCCAGATGTTATACGGGCCAAGTTTACTTTCAATATCCTGAAGCTGAATTCAAAAGGATCTATCAAAACCTGACTTAGCTTGCCTAGCAATGGTACCTTGGTACATTTTGAGAAGACTATAAAGCCAAATAAACTGCAGCACTAAAAGTGACCACCACAATCCAAAAATCAAGCTTAAAAAATGCTAGCTATTACGATGCCTGAGAGAACCAATACAATAACCTTTGCATCCTGAGCCCAAATACTATGTCACGAAGTATCATTTACATGACAAGATGAATACCAAGGCTTCAGTTACTTACAGTTACCTACAACTACTGTAAAAAATGCACAAAGACCACATCACCTACTCCTCCTAAAAATTATCTGTTGCCTATTCCAGCTGTTGCTATGGTCACCTGCATACTTTCCCTCCTTCCCACCCCTCAGCCCAAGCGGCCTGGCCCAAGACTTTTCTCTGAAAAATACTACAACAAATTAAAGCACTGAATGGAAAACATCCACAGATTTGGTAAGACTGCAGTTCCCATACTTTTGGAAACCACAAAAAGTTGCTATTTTAGCCCAAAGACAGCAGAATCCAATAAAATATTGTAAGTGTGGTTTTGCAAGTTTTACATCTTACCTGCAACGTAAATTTCATCTAGTTTTTCAGCAACTTTCTGTGGTAAACCAGCATCAAGCAATGTCTGGAAATGCTCAGAATGGGTAACTGCAGCAGAAGTATCCATAGGCTCTTCAGTACCATTCCCATTAACATGTTCAGTAGCCATGTTTCGGAATATCTGTTCAAATGCAATAAGCATCATAATTAAGCTAAAAATATCTTCAAGTAGCACAATTCAAGTGACAATACATGCAACAGACTGCCCTGTTCTTCAAAAAACAAACAAACAAACAAACAAAAAAAAAAAMCAACGTAGACCACTTCTCTAACACTTTTTCATGTTGGAAGACGCACTAAATTCCTCAAAAGAAGCACTAACACAAAGGAAAGCCCTAACACCACTGCCTAGCGGGGGTGGGGTAGCTTTCACTGCAGGTTTTACACAACCCAGCCAGACACTCTGACTCACCTCCCTCTCTGTGTCTCTCTAACACATTCCCTAAGAGGCTCTGAACAAGTTAGAAATGGAGCAAGAAGCCAACGGCGGGGGTGGAAGGAAGAGCAAACCTGCCACATGCAGCCGCCGCTACCACCGCGATACCGTCACTGACACCCGCTGCTGCCTCCACCTCCCGTTGCAAACTCGCTGCCCCCCGGAGCGAGCCGCCTCTCCAGGCCCCAGGCGCGGCCGGGATCCCTTCCCGCCTCCACTCCGGTGTCGGCCGGGCAAGCGAAAGGAACAAAGCCCTCTTCCCAGTCCGCACCCACCCACGGTGGCGGCGGCAGCGGCAGCCGCCATGAGCCCGATGGAAACACGTGCTCTGCGCGTTCAGATGTCCTACAACTTCCTCCAGTGACCGACTTCCCCCCCTCTCCGCCACACTCCCGCAGGAGGAGCGGCTCCCCCCCACCCCAAGCCCCAGCCATTCCCCACCTCTCACCCTATTCCCCCTGGAGAGCGGTTGCAACACCCCGGGCCCGATTTCACCACTCGGCCGGGAGCTCGCGGCGCCTCCCGGCCCCGCCGCCACCCCCCGGTCACACTTCTCCCCGAAACAATGCAGGGGCCCGCCGCCAGCCCCGTCTCCCGGCCGGGAAACGCCGCTGCCCGCCGCCCACCGCCTCACGACGTGACCGGGGGCACGCGAGACCCGAGTGGCCCCGCTTCTCACGCACACGCCGGGCATCGAGGTCGCGGCTCGCCCCGCTGCGGAGCGGCTGCCCCCGGCCCAGCCCGGCCCAGCCCCTCACGGGCAATGAATGGAGCGGCGGAGCCGGCAGGACAATGAGGCGAGAGCCACGCGCCCCGCGCGGGGACGGCCCGGGTCCCCCCGGCCGCCGCCGCCTCCCCAGCGCCGGCCAGCTGCCGGGCCTAGAGCGCGGGCACCGGCCCAGCCCGGCCGCCCCCCGCCCGACAGCAGCGGCCACGAAGGCAGCCAGCTCCTCCACCCATCACGCAGCGCCTGGCAGCCGGGCCCCGGCCCGACAGCGCTGCAGGGCCCCAGCGTGCGCCTCCCGCCCCGCCCGCCGGCTCCCCTCCGCCGCCTCAACCCCCTCTGCCGCCCGGCCCGGCCCTGCCCCGGCCCGCTCCCACCCCGCTCCGCGGGCGGCTGCCGCCGCTCCGAGCCGCGGCGAGCCCGAGCCCGCCGGCCCGCCCGCCGGCTCCCAGCGCCTGACCTGTCGCTGCGGGGGTGAAACGCCGTGCGAAGGGGCTCGGGGCGCGGCTAGCGGCTCGGCGTGCTGAGGAGCTGCCCCCCTTCTCCGCTCCCTCGGTGTGTCCGGACAGTGTGCTGGAGCTGGCGTAAAATGGCGGCCGCTCGAGCGCTCACGCCGCTGCTGGCACCAACCCCAGCCCCTTCCACTCGGCGCGGGGGGGGGCGGGGGGGGAGAGGAGGAGGCGCCGCGCGCGCTGGCGCAGCCCCAAACCCGGGGTCTCCCAGGCAGCTCCGCAAGGGTTATCGCCTCGCCCCGCCCGCCGGG